>JAFBII010000025.1:0-26824 GCA_020875875.1 Dioscorea alata | reverse complement strand
AAGAAAAAAACCAAAGAAATGCCGGTTAATAAAAAGATGCTTAAACCCTAATAATATCTGGCAGGACAAAAGAAGATTGCAATTTAAAATACCTGATAGTCATATAGACAACTCAATAAATAAATTAAAGTTTGCCTTTGCTTGCTATGATTTTGTTAACATAAATTTATGCCAACTACATGTACAACTAACTTGTATAACTACCCTTTGACAACAAGATACCAATTCAGAGGATGAAGGAAAAAAAGATCAGGTGATAAGAAACTCACTCTTACAGCATCCAAGTTACTAAAAGGATTGACAATATATGCTATATCAGGGTCACTTATTCTTAATCAAGATAATTTACCAACATTTATTGGCACCTACAAATCGACATCAATGACGTCTTTCCTCCAAATGATTGAATCCAAAATGCCACTGACAATCTTTCCGAAGGTCCAAGTTATTCAAGCAATTGAAATCTTAACTGTTTCCTAAGCTCTCTAGTAACTAAAAATGTTTCAAGGACCCAATTGCTGAGATCTAAGGATATTAACTAATAATCACTTCAGTCTAATATCAGACAATCCATTTGAGATGTCAAAAACATAATAACAGGTAGAATATTAATTTTTGTTTAGCTGACTGCAGATTTGTTAGCATTTATAATTTACAAGTTGTGTAGATCAAAGCATTACATATTATTAAACAAACAGCTTTGTCCTTTCATTATGGGACTTAAATGAGTCCACCCATTTCTCCAAAAAAAAAAAAAAATGAGTCCACCCATTAGATCCCTAGTTGACATAAGCCCGCTTTTACCATTCCCCATCAGTATCAAGGATGCAATTATATGCATAAAGCTTTAAAAACACCAGATTAGCATGGTATCTTACGTGGTTTGCTATAATTTCTTTGTCATTTCAATACCACTTTTACTAAGAAAATTCCTTACATAAGCCCAAATTTTTCTCTTCAAGCAAGACCACATTAGGTTGTCCAAAATTCAGCTTATGAAACTTCTCCAGTATGGCACAATTATCATGAGGCACAGGTACCTCAACCATGATCAATTACCTCAGTGACTTTAAACAGTTAATCACCATGAGAGTTAGTGTAAATCTAAAGTTGGCATAAATCAAATGAAACAATGTTGATTATTGGCAAAAACACACACACACACACACAGAGTTCGAATACCTAGAAGAAAGCCATTCCATATAACCAAGTGTTGCCCAACCTCCACAACCAATTTTCTATTTATGTACCTGAATTATCCCAAAACCTAACCCAGGCACTGATATCTAGATTATTCTTCACCAGCCACTAAATCAGTTAGATTTAGTTTGCTCCCATGGTTAGCAATTTATGTCAATCAAAACCCATCATAAAGATGCTGTTTTGTCATTTGTATCTTCACTTGCAACTTATTAAAAGCAGACCAAAATATTTTATTTGAAGTAATATGTCTCTTAACATCAAAAATCATTGAAAAATTACCACAAAAATGAAATTTAGTAGTCATAAAAATGTGGTCCTCACTGGTTGAGAGAGAACATGCAAATGGTTCTTCTTTGAAAGACGATGATGCCAATCTTTTCAAGCCCATTAACAGATCCTTGTTGTTGTGAATGGGCCAAAATTCTACATAATAACTCTTAAACAGGTCCTTGCCTTTGTGAGTGATATGGTAAATATCTACATAGCAACTCATGAAACAGATCCTTGTCCTTGTCATATGACTCATTTCCCGTAAGCACACACACTAACAAAATTAAAAAAAAAAAGGAACACTTAAGAATTTCCTGTGCTTCCAAGAGAGTCATTAGTAGCTCAGGAATTTTGAACCAAACAATATAAACCGCAACACTATTGTACACATTGAATAGAAAATCCCACTTAGTTAAACATGGCATGCTAACAAATTCATCATAAAAATAAATTCAAAGGATATACACTATATGTTTGAGTTATTACCGAACAATTAAATCACTCAACTTTATCAACTTTACCAACTTTACCTAATTTCCAATCATGATAATCTTCACTTTGTTGAATCCTGACATAAAATATTTCATCTGGTTTAGAAATAAAGGACTTGAAGCTTACTTTCAAGGACAACCAACTAGACTTCTTAAATAATCAACTTTGGAAACACTAAGAACACGGAAGAAATGGAAACCATGAATTGATGGCATTTAGACTTTACATTGCAAATCAATGCTGGCAATTTAACAGTTAAGCTTTTATGCCACTTTATTTTCACACATGAACTCAAATAGGAAGAAAAAGACATCCCCCAACCATTGACCAAGGGTTTAATAGTAATACTACAATAATACCTCAAAATCCAATCGAATGTGGGTCACTAACCAAATTTTCACATTTGAATTTCCAAACCATCCCCCAGGAAGAGTAACTTGTGTCAATTCTCTTCCTCAAGGAAAGAGTTAAATTGACGGGAAGTCACAGAAAAAATTATACCCCCAGTTTAAGAACCATCTCTTTGTCCAAATCATCAACCCTTATCATCTCCCTTAAGTGTCACTACTAAATTATGCTAATTAGAATAACTTGAACATCCACTAAAAAGGTGACTTCTCCCATGCTTAGCATCCACATCTTCTCTTAACTTCAATTTGCAATGATTGGCTGGATAAACTAAGGAAAAAGGGCAAATTGTAAAAAAAATTTCATGATTTCATCCTTAAAAGAGAAATTACTACCAATGCGAGGAATACAATCAATAAGTAGTAACATCAAAATTGAACGGAAATTTATCACGACATTCACAAAATTTCTTAATCGGCTATATAAGAAAAATTGATCAGACTAATTGAATGTTAGCCGGAATCTAGGGTTAGGGTTTCATCAGGGTTTTGACATAAGGTGCGAAGAGACAAAGAGGGACAAAGAGGGACAAAGAACGACCTTATCTTCTTGAGAAGGATGGTGCGAAGCTTGCGAGCGAGATCTTCGGATCGGATGCGCAGCTCAAGCCTCTTGCGTGCAAGGACGCGCTTCTCGGAGTTCTTGAGGTGGTGCCCGACCTGGCGGCGGATCAGGCGCTCCATCCCGCTCGCCGTCATCTTGCGCTGCATCACCGCTAGCGCCTGGTCAAGGTTTCCGTTGACCACCTTCACACGGATCCCCCTGGTCCACTGCTGCTGATGCGGCGGCGGTGGTGGGATCCCGAGGGAAGATGAAGTCGAAGAGGAGGAGAGACGGAGAGAGGGGAGGGAGGTTGATAGACGCCTTAGCAAGGGATTCATGGCGGCTGTGATGGCGGTGGCAGCGGCGGAGAAGTAGCAGGAGATCGGAGTTCCACTCCGGCGAGGCCTCTCGAGAAGAAGGGAATACGAATGTCGTGTTTTCGGGTCGGGTTGAAATAGTTCGGATTCGGGTCGGATGCATTTCGCTAAAAATGGACTTCAACCCGTTTGGTGGTGTTCCAAATAATAATAATAATAATAATAATAATTTGTGAGGAAATTGCTACACCACCATGCACGGTCCCCTGCCTGTTTGTCTATTGATATAACGTCCTTATTTATAATATTCATTTTACGAAGGACCACATTATAGTTATGCTCCATGTCAGTATATATCCCTGTCTTCTTTAAATAGGGATCTTGACTTATTAGTACAGGGTCTTTTGTATAAAAATATTGGAAGTATAATTGTTTATTGAGTTTGTCACATGAAAGAAATAATTTGTTTTTATTATATATTTTAAATGCTAAAAATTGTTGAATTTAAATTTTTAAAAAAATTATATTATATAAGCAAATATAACTTTTACTAAAACAGTTAACAATTATTTATTTTTAATTTTTTACAAGAACACAGTGAAGAAATAATACAATATTGATAAATAAAAATCTATTTTTACTAAATTTTAATAAATAAAAGTTTACCATGGAAATTGAGGTAATATTTTATTTTTCTCCCAAATTATTAATATTTAAATCTCTATTAATTCAAAGATCGAGGTTCCTAGTTTATCCATATTTATATAAAAATAAAAATAAAACTAAAAAGAACACTCTTGAATATATCTTGTCCATCATGGTCACCACTAAAATCACATGTTTTATCCCAATCAAAATACCTAAGGGCAAAAGTCAACTCCATGAGGGCATGTTGGACTTGAACTCATAATAAAAGAAATTTACTTCGCTAATAAAGTTTGGTAAACGTCCACTAAATCTAGTGCGCTAGTTAGTCACCACAAATGCAAAGCAACCATCACCAACCCATCTGACCCAACTTAAGAGTCCAACCCCACACGTAGACACCTCCGACTCTTTAGTGCGTCTAGCACGCGTCTTATTAGTTGGAACTCAACCAGCATTTCCAAGGTGGTCAACTCAAGCCTAACTCTTTTATCTCACTAAGTTCCTAATATTCTTGACTTTCCTTTAAAACAAAAAGCCAAATCCTATTATATCATAATTCTTTTTATGTATATATGTTAATTATTTTTACTAATAATAATATATTATTATGAAGTCATAAATAAAGTGGTACTTGTAGTGATTTGTCCACGTTATAGATATATATAATATTATTTTGATATCAAAGAACTTATAATAGAGAAGAAAAAAAATTAACAAGAAGAGGATGCACAAGCTATTTTATTAATCTCAAAATAACTTGTATACTCAAAACAAACCTATATAAAATTAATACACAATTAAAATGAACCAAAACCACGTTATTTTTTTTAAAGAGAAAAAAAAGGAAAAACACATTGAGACAATGACACTCCCTAAATAATAATTCATATTTGCTTTTGCTATGTGCTTGGGTTGTTGATTCAGACGTGTAACCATTGCCCACCTCTACCTTCTCTTCTTCTTATAATACAAACGACTTCTCCTCCTTCTCCTTCTCTTCAAGCAACTCTCAACAAAACCTTTCTTTCTTTCTCTTTCCTTTTCTTTTCCTTCATAACAAGATCAAACTATGGGAAATTGCCAAGCCACAGATGCAGCAAGAGTCACAATCCAACATCCAGACTCTAAAGTAGAGCATGTCTTCTGGTCACTCAACGCCGGCGACGTCATGGCTGCTCATCCTGGTCACTATGTTGCCATCATCATCACCTCTCCCAACCCTTCAACCAGTTCTTCTTCCTCTTCTTTAGTGAAGCATCTCAAGCTTCTTAGGCCTGATGACACTCTTCAGGTTGGCCATGTTTACCGTCTTGTCAGCTTTGAAGGTACGTACTTTTTTTGCATGGCTTCATGAGCTTGCGTTGAATTATAGTTCTCTGATTTATGTTTCTTGGGTTATAGATGTGTTAAGAGAGTTTGGCTCAAAGAGAAGAGTTAAACTCAGCAAACTTCTGGAGAAGCATAAAGTTACTGTTGATGATCAATCTCAGTCTGTGGTGAGAGCTTAATATTTTCTTCAAGATGAACATACATGTAAATTCATTAATATGTATTAAGCTTTGCTTTGTGAATTTGAAGGTAAAGGAGGAGAATGGGAAGAAGGAAGGGGAGGAGGAGCAAGAGGAGGAGGAAAGGCAGCAGTGCCTGAGAATGGGAGGAAAGAGAAGTGGGAACATTGGGCAATGGAGACCTAGTTTGCAGAGTATCCCAGAGGTTGGGAGTTGAATCTTGAAAGGATGTTTGATCTGCTCTTTTGCTGCATTGGAGTTGGAGTTTGCCGTGTCTTTTTGCTGATGCAGTTCTGACAAAAGGACTTCCCTGTGCGGTTGTTGAGGGACAAGACTTTTTTCTTTATAGAGATTCAAATGTAATACATTAGCCATCTTAATAGAGAATTTTATTAAATAGAAGATGTATATATATCTATGTATTCAGAAATGTTTGTTTTATACAATGTTTTGAAACTCGACCCGAGGTGCGAGCAAAGAACGCTTCTGGGTCACGGGTCAATGGACAAATCAGAGTTAAACCGAGATTGACCCGGTATATATATATATTAGTTTTAATTAAATATAAATATATAATATGTATTATAATTGCTAAGAATTTAAAAATAATAATATAAAGTATAACAAACAAATAATTTATTTTGTAAATTAGATATCAACAAAAAAAATAGTAAACCTCGAAAAATTCAATATTTTTAATATCATATAATAAATTACTATGATTTATAAACATAATGATTAGCATGTATATGATGAGGTAAATCATAAGTATTTGATGACTAAAAAAATAGTGTAAAATGTAAAATCAGATTTAAAATTGATTCCAATAACCTGATTCGGTTTTTAAAAGTTTAGTATTAAATGATATTTAATTAGCTTATATATACAAACATTAATGTTTACGTGTTTGTGTAATTAAGAGGAGTATGAATTTTTATTTTTTAAATATAAAAAATACAAAAGTTTTATTATAAAATAAATTTATATTTAACAAAAAAAACATGTTTATTTTAAGATTTGAACCGAACACCTAACATTTACTTGAAAAACAACTAACCACCTTTGCTATGGTAGATTACAAACATTAAAAAATCTAGACCCAACATGGTGACATGCCCGAGTCCGGTTGAACTGGGTCTAACTAACGGGGTCAACCTGGGTTTCAAAACATTTGTTTTATTTTTACATTAGTCATGAACATTATTAACAATTATCCCAATTTTTTTATTTTATTTTTTTATGAATGACGAGAAGTGACACTCCATAAAAGGGTGTCAGACGGATAGAAAAGCATAGTTGTGCACTAGTTACGATAGCTTAACGACAATTAACATATTGGGCAATTAGACCCTGCCATATGCGCCCAAAATAATATATCAATGACCTCAACTCTAAAATGGTAAATTTTTTGTCTCGGAGCCTTAGAGGAGTAGATAATTCAACTCCTCTCGCATGGGGTCGGATAAACCGTGGTTGAATAGAACCAATACAGTATTTATTCAGTATATCTATAATATATTTATGTAATACTGTACAATACTGTAGCATAAGGGATTCGACCTTGCACCATTCATCCACTACTCATGATGATTTCCACTGGTCTATTTAGCAGTTGTCTGTCCCAATTAGTATGTGATTTTTTTTAAATGCAAGCAAATTTTTTCACCTGGTAGAATAGGTGTTACACATTGAACATAATTTATTTGGATTCTTAACGGGTCGGGTGTGGAAAGCTTGCTGGATTCGGATACCGGTTATGAAAGATCCGACCCGAACTATGTCCACCCCTATATAGCTTCCGTCCCAACGGTAATCTCATCGTTTTCATTCGAAAAGGCGATGAAGGCCAAACTCATCGTTCACCTCCTCCTCTCCATCATCGTTCTCCTCTTTGCTGTCGTCGGATGCTCCTTCGCCTTCCCCGAAGAGTTCTCGGCGATAGCTAAGCTCCGGCTTCCCTCCGGCCAGTCGGTGGCGAACTCTCCTGGCGCATCGCCGGGTTCCATTGTCGCCTGCAATCGCGTCCACTTCCGCGGTCTACCACGGTTTCAAAACCTTAGAAAATTCGCCCACTCCCGGAAAATCAGAGTCTCGGTCGATCAGGGGGATGGTTTCCTTCGTCCTCAGACCGTCGAGGTCTGCCTCCATAGGTAATGGATCAAACCCTAGCTGAGGGTGAGTGTTCTTTTCTTTCTTTGATGTTAATCTTGTCTTGTTCTATCAGGAATTCGTCGATTGGGCTTTGCATGTGCTCTGATTCTCAGTGGCAGAGGCTCTACAAAGGTTCTTGGATGCATTCTATATCGCCTTATGGGGACGTGATTTTGGACATTCGAAGGTCAATTAATTTCGCGAGTCCCATTGAGGTTTATAGTGATGAAGGTGGATTTTCTTGAAATTTGATTGTTGGGATGAATTCATTGTTGGTGCTTGTTGTTTTTCTTGAATTTAAAATTTGTTATTCTTTCCCAGAGTTCTTGTTTCATCGTGTGGTCTTTCTGGTCGTGGGAATGGTTTTGATGTTGCTGGCGAGGGTTCTCAGTGAGTCGATAGTGTTCTATTATGGTAGTGCCATGACTATTGGTATTATTCTTGTTATTCTGATGATCCTTTTCCAGGTAATGCTTTCCTTTCTCATTTTGTTAGACTTTGGTATCAGCTTATGTTGTCCTCTGCGTGGGGGAAGTTGATATTTTTCATTAAACTTTAATGAAGGTCTTTTGTTCTATGGCTACATCTCAGTATGGTTTAATTGAGATCTTATGTTCCATGGCTACATCTCATTATGCTCTGATTAAGATCTTGTGTTCTATGACTACATCTTATTATGCTTTGATTATGACCTTATGATTTATGGCTACATTGTGCATCTTGAAATGAGGACACCTTTTTTTGCTTTAGGATTTAGAGTCCTTTGTTGGTTAGAGTGTTATCAGATGTCATCTGGTATATCAGAGGAGTTGTAGTGGAAGAATGAAACAAAATCTCATGATGCTGTTGTTGCTGTTGTTGTTTTTTACTACTTTAAAATTGAAATAATAATGTTCTTGAGTTTCTTAAAATTGCGTTTCCAACTGATTTGCTCTATGAGTCAGTCTTTCTCTCATGGATATCTACTTGGAAAAATGTTATTTGTTTTCTGTTTTACCTTTTAGTTTGAACTTGTGAAGTACTCAGTTGCACACAAAATCTCACTTGACTTTTGTAGTTTCAGTTGTATTTTGTGGTGATGGTTGTAGTGGTAAAGATTACATATCTTACACATGCTGTGGGTGTTTGTGTGAATACCCGACTTCTATGTCAAATGAATTTTAACGTTATACTCAATGAAAGTCAGGAAATTATCCCCTTCAATTAACTGCATCTCTTGTTGTTTATTTGCTTGCAGGGTATGAAGTTGCTGCCAACAGGCCGAAAAAGTTCACTAGCGATATTCATGTATTCGTCAGTTGTAAGCATCAATTTGAGTAAATTTCCAAGCTTTTCATGTTATTTCTTATATTTCCTCTCAATGATGAATTACTTATTTATATAAATAGGTTGGTGCAGCGACTGTTATTCTTCATTATGTTTCTGGATTATTACACTCAGTCCTTATAGAGATTGGCATTGGTGAAGACATGCACAATCCTGTATGTAAGTTATCTATACAGAGTTCTGACTACATTTACATTGTGTGGTAATGGCATGGATGTTCAACTTTTGTCTTGTTTTTTAAGGTTTGTTTGCTCACGGAACTTCAATTTAGTGATCTATTGAAAATAAAGAAAATTTTCTACCCTAATAAGGCTGCACTGCTTTATGTATTTGTTCTATTATTTTGAGATTCTAAATCCCTTCTATGATTATACCATTTGTCTTGCTTTAATGGGTTAGAACTTTAAAAGCAATATAAAATTTTTGATTAATGAATCAGTGTAATGTTTCTAAGTTCAAAAAACTTAAGGCTTGGTAAAATTTTCAGAGAGGTTAGCTTGATTTGCTTCAAGTATGTGAATTTTGAGTAATCAGAAGTGAAAAACCTTTTTGAGCTAATATGTGTGTGTGTGTGTATATATATATGTCATTTATAACTATGTTGTTCGCCTACATTTATATCTTGTGCTTACTGCAGTGAATGAGCTAATATAGCCTTTCAGGTGCCTTCCTGTGGTGAAGAGTCTCCATGACCCTTCTTAATCCTAAATTCTTTTGAAGCATCAAGTGCTGGATTTCTTTTATAAACCCTTGACTGAATATAGGTTTGGTTCAGTTTTTCAAGTATCAACAGGTTCAGTTGAGGTCTGCTTTTCCTATTCACTGGTTTTTCTACCGTTTGTGCTGTGGACTTGCGTGTCAGTTCAGTAAATGCAGGTTTTAATTTAACATGGCTGGAAAAAGAGAAGGGAACATGACTTGGAGGTATTTTTTAATTTTAAAAGGACTTTAAAATCCCTAGAGCCTTTTCTATGCCTGACAACTCTTTGCTATTTCAAACTTAGTCTTCAAGCATCTCTTTTTGAATAAATTTATCAATTTACCCTTTTAATATATTTTTTTTTCATTGTCTTTGGTGAGCTCTACTGGGTTGTTTGGTCACATCGACTTTGCAGTGGCTGGGGGAGCTTGCGTGAAACTATGGTGAGCTTGTTCCTGGCCCGACCAACTTGCATGGCCATAGCTTGCTTGCACGTGGGAGCTACTTGGGGCCAGGTTGAGCTCGCCTTGCCTTAGTGAGTCGGCGGGACCAGGTTGGGCTTTCCTAGTGGTGGGGTTGGCTTGCCCTAGCTCCATCCTGGGAGCTACATGGGGTGGGCGAGCTTGCTAGCTAGCAAGAGACATGGAGTGAAAGAAGTGAATGTGAAGGGTCAGAGTAGTAATTTTGAAAGTTATAATTATTTTTAAGAAGGGGTTAAAAAACAAATTAATTTAACATCTAATGGGTTTTAGAATACATGCAGAAAAGGAGGGGCTTTGGTTAAATAAAACATGGAAGGACTTCATGGTCCATTATTGAAAAAGAATGATAGCCTACCATTGACGCAAGTTATGTTGATGTGGAATTTGTCTCCTCTTGGAATCAAAACATATCAATGAGTTTGATGATGGGTGATATCAATAATTTTACGTAGATAGAGATAGGACTAGTTCTTTTGGGATTGGCCTTCTCTATTTCCTATTAAACTTTGGTCGGTTGACTTGGGTGGGTTGGACTTCCTGTCAACAAAAAAAAAGAACTGGCAATGGTGCCTTCCGGAGCACTTTAGGTTCATAGGGGATTTTCGATGCCTAAATTAGACTATTGCTCAAGAGAGAGAATTAAGCATTTTTTTCCTCCTTTCCAGGTTAGATGTTGCTTATTTTATAGCTTCTTGGTCTTATAACTTAAGCTAAGGTGATGAGGGCATTGCTATGTTGAAGACATTATCTGATTGTCATGTGGGAGTGGGCCGTGATGTAGGGCTTGCTGTGCCTGTGTAAAGGGAGCCATCTGATTATTGCTTCCAATGGGCAGGATGTTCATGATGTGCATTCAATCGAGTTATGATGATAAGAGAGAGAAAAAACAAAATGAGGTAGTTTCTTGAAATATCTCGAGTTGCATTGGTCATGTTAGGCCACATGCCATTTATCTATCGGGTCACCTACTAGATGGGTCACCTTGGCAACAGGATAGTGATTTGATCGTCCTAGGGAGATTTTAGCTGTATATGACATTGATCGTCCTAGGGATATGAATTCGTTGCAGTTGCTATGCTTTGGTTTTGCTAAGCGATCAATGTTTAGCGTTTTCTCGGCATGACGTCTTTGGTCTTTTTTTTCTTTTAGTCACGTCTTATAAGAAGTTGGTCTTTCCAATCACCTTTTTCCTCTTTGGCTCTTAGGGGAAAACCTCTCATTCATTCAACTTTCATGGTTGTTTTCCAACATAGAGGAGACAGATTCTTGCGCAGTGGCTTGTGTTGAGGTGTTATTCCTGCTAAAGGATGATCCTCTTAGCTAGTTCGAATCTACATATTGTAGTAGAAAAAATAGAGGGTCCTGTTAAAACTGGCACCTTAATCTTGGTTAAGGCCAAGACTTAATCTTCTTAAGAAGAGGATTAAGGAGACACAGTTGCTCTTCATTGATTCTGAAGTGGCAAGGAACACGCTTAAGGTTATCATACTAGATTAAGACTATTTTTTCTTGGACAAAGAGGACGGAAAGATATGCAGCTTTCCTGGCCATTCTCGACATAGAGGAAATGGACTCTTAGGTCATGATCTGGTTTTGAGGAGTTGTTTGTGCTAAAGGATGATTCTCTGGGCTAAGTCTGATCTAGAGATCACGGTAGTGGGGATAAAGCGTGCTGTGGCAACGGGCATCTCACCCTTGATCGAGGCATGGCCCTTATTTCAACAGTCTTCCTAACAAGATCGTGGAGATATAATCGTTCTTCATTAGCTTGGTAGTGGTTGCGAATTCTCTCGAGGTGGTGGTGTTGGATTAAGACCATTTTGTTATGGATGAAGATGATGAAAGCAGGTGCAACCGTCGGGGTTTTTTCTAACATTATGGAGTTTGATATCTTAGGTGATAATTTAGTCTTAAGGAGTTGTTTGTGCCAAAGGATAATCCTCTCGGCTAAGTTGGATCAAGAGATCATAGTAACGAGAGTAAAGGGTGTTACTGCAGTGGGTACCCTTGGTCATAGCTAAGGCCTTTGCTCCAAGGAAGGAGAGTTATCCTAAGAAGAGGATCTGGAGCCATAGTCACTCCTCTGACCTGCTAGCGGTGATGAATGCTCTTGAGGTCATTACGTTGGCTTTGGAATAGTTTGTCTTAGACGAAAGTAATGGAAGGTGTAGCCTCCTTGATCATTCCTGACATGAAAGAGATGGATATTTTGGGTGGTAACTTTGCCCTGTGGTGTTGTTCGTACCAAAGGATAATCCTTCTTGCTAAGTCGGATTAAGAGATTGCAATAGTAAAGATAGAAGATGTTGTTGCGACATGCACATTGAGTTTGGTTATGGCCAAGGCCCCTCTTCCAACAATGGGGTGCTTTCTTAAGAAGAGAATCAGAGACGATCATTCTTTTCTGACTTAGCAGTTTGAACACACTCAAGGTCATCATGTTAAATCAGGATCATTTTGTTTTGGGCTAGGTGATGAAAGGAAGTCCAACCTCTGTTCCCGAGAAAAATGAGATGGATGTCTTGGTGGTGACCTGCTGCATAGCTGTTCGCACCAAAGGATGATCTTAGTTAAGTTGAATCTGGAGATTGTGGTAGCAGAGATAGAGGATGTTGCTGTAGTGGGCATCACAATCTTAGTCGAGGCTAAAGCAATTATTCCAACGCTAAGATAAGGATTGTGGAGCGGTAATTGCTTTTCATCAACTTTGTAGTAGCTGTGAATGATCTTGAGGTCGCCATGTTGGATTAAGACCATTTTGTTATAGGCAAAGATGATAAAAGATGATGTAGCCTATGTAGCCTTCGTGGTGGTTCTTGACTTCGATGAGATGAATGTCTTGGGTGGTGACATGGTCTTAAGGAGTTGTTCGCATCAAAGGATAATCCTTTAGGCTAAGTTGGATCGAGAGATCGCAACAGTGAAGATAGCGGGTGTTGATGTGATGGGCATGTCAAGTTTGGTCACAGCTAACTTCTCTTCCTCTCAAGAATACTTGGAGAGGGTGAGGATAGGGTGAGGATCACCTTCATTCTGTGGTAGAGTGAAGGTCTTGGCCGGTGTTGTCTTAACTCTTGGTGTAACCTTGACTACATTAATAGAGAGTTTTACCCTTTTCTCTCTTATTTCGGTTCTCTTCTTATTTCCTTGTCTTGTGCATTGTGTTTGCTTGTATCTTGGCCGGTGAGGGTGTGCTTGAACGATCCTTGGGTGTGTTTTTGGGCCTTCCTTGGGTGGAGGTTGACTTGCGCGGTCGCAAGTGCCGCACGGTGTAGTGATCGCCGGATCGACCCCGTGACAGATGGCCAAAGAAAAGGAGGCTTCTTAACAAGAGGATCGAGGGATGTAGTTATTCTTCATCAACTAGATAGCTTTGGTAAATGCTTAAGGACATTGCGTTGGATCATGATTATTTTGTCTTGGACGAAGGTGATGAAAGGAAGTGCAGCCTTAGTTGTTCCTAATATTAAGGGATAGATGCCTTGGGTGCCTAGTCTTAAGGAACTGTTTGCACTTCTTCTAAAGGATAATCATCTCAGGTAAGTTGGATTTAGACATTGTAGTGGCAAAGATAGGGGATGCTGTTGTAGCTAGCATCTTAACTAAGTCAAGGCTTTTTCCCCAATGCATGGGATTCTTGCTTTGAGGACGACAGACACAATTGATCTTCATCAACTTGGTAGTGGTGGTGAACACTTTTGAGGTCATTTATTTGGCTTAAGATCATTTTGTTTTGAACAAATGTGATGGAATGAGGGGTAGATTCACTTGTTCCTGACATCAAGGCATATTGATAACTTGGATGGTCACTTGGTCTTGAGAAGCTGTTTGCGTTAAAGGACAATCTTCTCGACTGAGTTGGATCGTAACAGTAGAGATAGAGGTTGCTGCTATAGTGGCCATCTCAACCTTTATTAAGGTCAATACCTCTCTTTCAATAAAGGGAAGTATTCCTAAGAAAAGGATCGCGGAGATGCAGTTGCTTTTTATCGACTCATTAGTGGTTGTAAGCACTTTCAAGGTCATCGTACTAGATCAAGACCATTTTCCCTTGGATGAAGATAATTGAAGAAAAAACAATCTCCTTGGCTATTTGCAACATCGAGGAGATGGATATCTTTGTGTAGTGACTGCTCCTAAGGAGTTGTTCTTGCTAAAGGATGGTCTTCTTGGCTAAATCGAATAGAAAGATTATGCTAACGAAGATAGAGGTTGTTGCAGCAACATGCACCTTGACCTTGATTGAGGTGAATGCCCTTTCTCCATTGTAGAGGAGTCTTAAGAAGAAGATTGCTGTGACACAATCATTTTTCACTAATGTTGTAACAATGGTGAATGCTTTTGAGATTGTCACGCTGTATCTCACTCTCATCATTTGGCCCAAGGCCACGGACTGACCCAAGGCCAACCTAAGCCCGATCTAAATCCAATCCAAAGTTAATGTTTGATGGGTTAGTCAAAGCCCGATCCAAACAAACCTTGGATTGGATATGGATATCATTTTTAAATGATAGGCCAGCCCGCGGACCAATCTTTTTGGGCTTTTTTTGGGTTTATCCAACGGGTTGCCCCATGAGCTGACCTATTGAATTTATTATTAAATATTAATAATATAATTTTTAAAAAATATCACAGAATATACAATGATGGAATGAGTAGGTGTCAACCTAGTTGGGATTTATCCATATTTTAGTTTTGCAATATTTTCTCAAGTGAAAATTTAATAATACTAATCAATTAATGAAATTATTGATTTTTATTTTTATTTTATTTTTTTATTTTTAAAATCATCACAAAGATCAATTAAGTAAAGTTAAAACAGAAAAATAATGGGCCAATTCGAGCCGAATCCAATGGGCCGATCCTAGCCCGATCTAATAATTAATCCAAAAAGCCAAGCCCATGAGTTGGGCCATGGGTTTCATATTTAAAATTTGGGCCGGGCCGGGCCGGGCCGTCCCAAACTATTCATAAGGCTCATTGGTTTTGGGCTTGGGCTTGGGCTGGGCTAAAGCCTAAATTTTTTGAGCCGGCCCGGCCCGGCCCAATGACGAGAGTGAGCTGTATCAAGACCATTTTGTTTTCGAAGAAGGTGATGCAAAGGAATAGCAGCCTTCTTAGGTGATGACTTGGTCTTGAGTAGCTGTTCGTGGCAATGGATGATCCTCTTAGCTAAGTGGGATCTCTAGATCATGGTAGCGTAGATGGAAAATGCTATTATAGGGGGCATCTTAGTCAAGGCCAAGACCTTTTTACAATATTTTAAGGGGACACAGTGGTTTTCCCCTGACTCAGTAGTGGTTGTGAATATTCTTTAGGCTGACACACTTGATCAAAACTATGCTCGAATGAAGTTTTGAGACTACTTCTCTAATGAAAGTGACGGAATTAAGGCAAACCCCTTAGCCGTCACTGCTCTTATAAAACTAGGTGGACAAATTTCATTAGCAACTTGTCTTCATTTAGATTATAAAATTCCAGCAACAACTTGGCCTACTCATGAATCAATTCACTTCACTACAAAATAGGTCCAACTCGACAATTTGCAATTTCCTCCACTTTTCTTCCAAAGCAACCCTCTTTTCTAACACCACCCTCCATCTCCCCCCATCTCTTATCTTCAATCCATGCTTTAATACTTCTTCTTCCCAGCCCAAACCATTGAAAACAACAACACCAAAACCCTTGTCAAACCAACCCCATTTTTGTCAACTTTTGCATCCTCAAGCAACTCTGCAGTGGAAGCCTTGCTATTTCCTTTTATTTTACCATTTGACTTGGTCATTTTTCCACTAATTACTTCTTTACTACAAACTCGAAACCCTTAAGCTTATAGGCCTCAGAGAAAGTGGAGATTTTTTTATGAAGGCAATAATTTTCTATTTCTATGCCCAGTTGTTATCAACAAAGGGTAGCCCAAAAAAAAAAAAAAAAAAAAAAACAGATAATCTTTTTAGCATCATGTTTCCACAAATAAATTGTCAAATTCAAATGACAAGAGAGCTTCTCAAAATATTCTACGAGTCTATATTTTACCCATTTCATAGACCTAAATTATGTTAGATGATAAAGCTTCTCATGATTGAAGTCCGAACATTGGTTGAAAATTTTTCAAAAGACTACTAAAATCCTCATTCTTGATCAAATGAAGAATTACCTTCCTTAACACTATGATTTTCTATAAGCTTGGAGAGCTTGTTTCTTGGGCATCACTCAAGGGTCTACCATTTTAGAATCCGAGTACACAGATGGTATGTTGCAAAAGATTTGTTAGGTTCTCCTTTACTTTGAGTATTTGGAATTACTAGGGTTGCCATTGCTAAAATTGACACTAGTGGGAACATTAGGTTGAAGAGATTGGTGATGAGTGATGTGGTAAGTGGTAAATACCATTGGAAATTTTAATTCTTAGTGCCAACTTATTGTAGTGTCAGTGGTTGAGAATTTTATACTTCTGGTTATGCTATTGAATGTATCATCCTCAGTTGCGGCTACCTTTGATTTCGGGATGGATTTATTATTCGATAGTCGTCCTTTTCAATGCTAAAGTGTCAGGACATGGTTTTCATCTACTTGAAAAAGTAAGCCATGTCAAGCAACTATCTTTGTTTTGTTTCCTTTTATTCACAGCAATATAAAGTTCCAAGACTAAGAGACGATAAAAGAATTATAACAATTATGAAGTTCCATAATATAAAATGGTCATTATTTTTCAATTCAAGGTACTATTTCAAAGACAAAGTAAAGAGCTTTTCCTTCTATACAGTTTGGGTCGCCTTGTTTTTAAGGGAAAGGATCCTCTCTGCTACTTTAAAATCAATGGGACATGTCCATTACTTAATCTAAGGGTGGTGAATGCATATTAAAAGCAATATGTGGTAAAAACTCGTTGATATTAGATTGAGTGAAGTTTTCAGAGATCAAAGTTTCTCTCTTTTCACTTAACTAGAATGAAGAATACAAGGTAATATATATACAGCACAATTAATATCCTCAGCCATAAAGTTAGACCTTAGTGATTGATATTCAGCCATAAAATCAGACTTAGCGGCTGATATTTAGCCTTAAAATTTGTCATAAAATTAGGTAGCTGTCTCATCCATATAATTTGGTCCAAAAACAAGTAATTGCTCTAACCAACTTTGACTAAGAATTCTACACTCCCCCTCAAGCTGGGTTGTACATGTTGTTCAAACCTAGCTTGTAATTCGGTTCTTCAAAGGTAGCCTTTGGAAGAGCTTTAGTAAGAATATCTGCAGTTTGGGATCTTGTGGGCACATAGACCAGCTGTACAATCTCCTTTTCAACCTTCTTTGAAATGAAATGTCAATCTATCTCGATATGTTTTGTTCTATCATGATGGACTGGGTTTTTAACAATGCTTATTGTAACTCGATTGTCACAGTATACCTTGATAGGTCGTTCTGTAGCTATACCCACTTCTCCCAGTAATCTTTGAATCCACATTCCTTCACAAATACAAAGAGCTAGAGCTCTAAATTTAGCTTCAGCACTGCTTCTTGCAACTACAGATTATTTCTTGCTTCTCCATGTCACAAGATTTCCCCATACGTAGGAACAATATCCTGATATTGATCTCCTATTTGAAATATCTCCTGCCTGATCTGCATTTGAGAAGATTTCCACATTTCTTGTATCATTCTTCTTGTATAGTAGGTTTTTCCTTGAAGTCATCTTAAGGTACCTTAAGATTCTATTCACAACTTCCATGTGCTCCTTTGTTGGATTGTTTATGTATTGATTTATAACACACATTGCAAACCCAATGTTAGGCTATGTGTGAGAGGTAGATAAGTCTACCTACAAGTCTCTGATATCTTCCCTTGTCAACTAGTATGCTTTCTTTTTCATAGCCTATTTTCTTGGTTGGATATATTGGAGTATCTGCTAGCTAACATCCAAGCATACCTATCTCTTTTAGTAAATCTAAGACATATTTGTGTTGAGAGATAAATATACCTTCCTTTGATCTAGCTACCTCCATGCCAAGGAAATATTTGAGGCTTTTAAGATCCTTGATTTCAAACTCTTTGGCTAAGAATTTTTTTAATCTTAGTAGCTCTTCCTCATAATCACCCGTTAGAATGATATTATCAACATATACAATTAAAAAACCAACTTCCTATCAGTTGAGGATTTTACAAATAATGTATGATCTGCCTGACATTGTGAATATCCACATCTGATCACTACCTTAGCGAACATGTCAAACCGTGCATGAGGAGATTGTTTAAGGCCATAAAGGGATCTTCTTAGCTTGCATACCTTTCAGTTACTGAAAGAAGTTCCATTCCCGGTGGGATATCCATGTAAACTTTTTCTTCTAGGTTACCATTAAGGAATTCATTCTTCACATCCAATTGATGCAATGGCCAATCTTGATTTGCTGACAAAGAAAATAGAACTCTAATGATGTTAAGTTTAGCTATTGGAGCAAATGTTTCTTGATAATCTATTCCATAAGACTGAGTAAAACCCTTTGCCACAATGTGTGTTTTTATTCTGTCAACATTCCCATCGGCTTTATGTTTAACAGTAAACAACCATTTACAACCAACTGGTTTTTTTCCTAGAGGTAGGCCTGATATCACCCAAGTACCATTCTTCTCTAGAGCTTTGATTTCTTTGGCTATTGCATTTTTCCAACCTGGACTTTGGAGAGCTTCCTGAATGGAATTAGGCACTTGTATGCTATCAAGAACTGAGACAAAAGCCTAATATTATGGTGACAATCTTTCATATGAAACAAAAATACCAATAGGATGATTAGTGCAAGCTTTAACATCCTTTCTTAGAGCAATTGGAATATCCAAATCATCAATAATAGGAGTCACAATCTTAATGTCATAAATTTCCTCACCTAAGTGAATTGAGGTTGGTGCACTTCTCGGTTCAGATTCATGGTCGTGTGATGAATGTGTTAAAAACTCTACTTTCTTTTCTAGTTTCTTCCTCCTTGTTTAAACATGAAACTCAGGGCTTGCAATTTGTGGTAATTTGGACTAATCATGATGGGCAATTTCTGGAATTTGATGAGTCGTGTGATAAATGTGTTAAAAGCTATACTTCATTTTCTGGTTTCTTCCTCCTTGTATAGACACGAAACTCAGGGCTTGCAATTTGTGGTAATTTGGACTAATTATGATGGGAAATTTCTGGAATTTGATCAGCCAGTTGGATTTTGATGAGATTAGGATGTTTTAGGTTGAGCTGGATTCATAGGTAGATGAAATGATGACTGAATAGAGGATGGGGATATCTCAGGTGATTCAAGATCGCTGGAAAAATCCCAAAGCTAATATTCTCTCAAGTTTTCCCTTTGATTGTCAGGTTTGAGGTAATAAGGTTGGCTTTAAAAAAATGTCACATTCATGGAGATATACATTTTTTTGGTGAGAGGACGGTAGCATTTTTAACTCTTTTGGTTAGGAGAGAAACTAAGAAAGATACATTTAATAGATTTAGGATCTAATGGACTGTGATGCTGTTGATGAATGTGAACAAAGGCAGTGGATCCAAAAATTTTAGGTGCTAGTGATGAGAGAATTTTTGTGTGTGAAAAGCTTTGGAGAAGAACTTGACAAGGGGTTTGAAACGTGAGACTTCTTGAAGACATTCTATTTATAAAATAAGGCACTGTAAGAACTACTAATCCCCAAAAATGTTTTGGAACACATGAGAGGTAAACATGAGGGATCCAGCAACCTCTAAGAGATGTTGATTTTTTCTTTGTGCAATTCCATTTGCTGAGGTGTATCAACGCAAGAACTCAAATGGACAATGCCTTGACTCAAGAGATAACTACACAAAATTTTTTTGAAGTATTCTTTGGCATTATCCATTTTTAAGACTTGGATTTTGGACTGAAATTAAGTCTATACCATGAGATTGAAGTTTTGAAAGATTTGACCTACTTAAGAATTTTTTCATGAGAAATAGCCAAGTTAATCTAGTGTGATCATCGACAAAGGAAACAAACCATTTAGTTCCAACAATATACTTTACCCTTGAAGATCCCCACACATACATTGTGAATCAATGTAAATGGTAGAGAAAGGGTAGTGTTGCAGAAAAATCAGAAAAACTACTGCAAAACTGCTGAAAATTACTCCTCAAAGACTAGAAGAGCTTCATCATTTTCTTTTCTTAAACTTTTCTTACATATGACTAGCATAGAGTCACTAAGAAAATAAAGCTGAAAACATGGAGAATAGATAGGATGTTTTAATAATCTAGGAACAAGACCAAGCACTAGATTAGGTAGGAAGCAATCTCAAGACATGTGAGAGTTCCAAGAAATGTCACTAACTCACAAATTACTTTTCACAAATTCCCTCCTAATTTGAGAGTCGGAGTTGCTTCTTATGCTTATCAAATTTTTCTGCTGTAATAGCTTTGGTAAGCATGTCTGCTGGCTGCTCATGTGTGCTTAGAAATTCCATACGAACTTCTCCTTTTTGAACTAAATCTCTGATAAAATGAACTCTCAATTCAATGTGCTTGGATCAGGCATGAAAAACTGGATTCTTTGACATTGATATTGCTGACATATTATCATAATAAATCACCGTAGGACCATCTTGTTTCTGCCCAAGACCTTTAAGGATTCTTCTTAACCACACAGCTTCACATGCAGCCTCAGTAGCTGTTGAATATTCAACTTCAACTGAAGAAAGAGCAACAATTTGCTATTTTTCTGAATTCCAAGCAATTATATTTGATCCAATGCAGAAAATATAAGCTGAAGTACTCTTCCTATCATCTGTAGATCCACCCGAATCACTATCTGAAAATTCTATTAAGGATCTTTTAGATTCCTTCATGTATTTGATTCCAAGTTTCCTGGTTCCATTCAAGTATCTTAGAATTCTTTTTGTTGCATCAAAATGTAAAGTGCTTGGAGAACTTGAAAACCTGGAAACCATGTTAACTGATTGCATGATATCGGGTCTGGTGTGAGTGAGATATAACAAAGAACCAACCAAACTTCCAAACATTGCATCATCAACCTTCTTAGCTCCATCTTCCATCTTCAACTTCTCATTTACGGCAAAGGTGTAGCAGTAGGTTTGGAATTCTGCATATGAAACTTCTGCAGAAGATCAACCAAATATTTTTCTTGAGATATGAAGATTTCTCCCTTATGTCGCTTCACCTGGATCCCTAGGTAAAATTTCATCATTCCCAAATCCGTCATCTCAAATTCTGTCATCATAGAGCTTTTAAAATCTGCAATTAACTTCAAATTAGTTCCCATGTAGACAAGATAATCCACATAAATACACAGTATGATGAAATTTTGTCCATCCCTCTTTATATATAAAGAAGGTTCACTAGGAAATATTTTATCATTCCCAGATCCGTCATCTCAAATTCTGTCATCATAAAGCTTTTAAAATCTGCAATTTACTTCAAATTAGTTCCTATGTAGACAAGATCAACCCTATAAATACACAATATGATGAAATTCTGTCCATCCCTCTTAATATATAAAGAAGGTTCACTAGGGCTTCTTTGAAATCTATTTTCTTGAAAGTAATGATTAATGTGGCTGCTTCACGCTCTTGGAGCTTGTTTCAAACCATACTATGCCTTCTTTAGCTGATACACCTTTTGTTCTTTCCCTTTGATTTCAAAGTCTTATGGTTGCTCAACATACACTTCTTCTTCATGCTTTCCATTCAAAAATGCTGATATTACATATAGTTGGTAGACTTGTAATTCAAGCTGTGCTGCAATGGCTAGGACCTTTGTTCTTTCCCTTTGATTTCAAAGTCTTGTGGTTGCTCAACATACACTTCTTCTTCATGCTTTCCATTCAAAAATGCTGATATTACATATAGTTGGTAGACTTTGTAATTCAAGCTGTGTTGTAATGGCTAGGACAATTCTAATGGTTTCCATTCTTACCACAGGAGCAAATGTCTCGTTAAAATCAATCTCGGGCTGTTGTGAATAACCCTTTGCCACCAATCTAGCCTTAAACTTTTGAATGCCCCATTCTTCATTAAATTTGGTCTTATAGACCCATTTCAGCCCTATAACATCTTTGTCATTTGGAAGGTTGACAAGCTCCCAAGTATGGTTCTTCTCTATCATGACTATTTCTTCCTCCATAGCTTTCACCCACTTTTCATCCTTCACAGCCTCTTCATATTTCTGAGGTTTACATGAAAATAATGCAAACTCATTAGTAACATCAGCATAATGGCTTGTAAAGTCTCCATACCTGTCCGGTTGTTTTTTCTCACGAGTAGATCTTCTTAGAATAGGTTTTGCATGTTCAGGATTGACATTTATGGTGTCTGACTCTGAACTTTTAGAAGAAGAAACACTAGAATTTGGTGATTGACAAATCTGTTATGTTTTAGAACTTTCTGCAGGAGAAAAATCAGGAACATTTCTTGCATGTTAAGAGCTTTCCTTCCACTCTAAGATTGTCATCTCATCAAATATAACATCCTGTGCAACAACTAACTTCTTATTCACAGGATTAATCAATCAATCTATAACCTTTTGATTCATCACTATAATCAACAAATAAGAACTTATTCCCTTTCTCATCAAATTTATCTTTTGATGGAGATTTATTAAGAGAATATGTTGGACAACCAAACACTTATAAGGTCACCAACCTGTGGCTTTCTTCCAATCCATGCCTCATATGGAGTCTTGCCTCTTACCGCCTTAGTGGGGGAGCGATTCAAGATATAGGATGTAGTATGGACTGCTTCTCCCAAAGAATGTTTGGTAGACTTTTTCCTTTCAGCATACTCTGTGCCATCTCAACAATGGTGCAGTTTTTCCTCTCAACAACACTATTTTTTGAAAAATTCCATAAATGGGTGATATATGAATTCTCCACCATCAGTTCTTAAAGACTTGATTTGGAAGCCACTTTCCTTTTCAACAAGAGCCTTGTACTCCAAGAAGATACTGAATGCATCTGATTTTTTATTCAAGAAATAAATCTAGATCATTCTAGTAAAATCATCAACAAATAAAAAGTACTTTTTCCCTCCAAGAGAAAGAATCCTTGTAGGACCAAAGATATCCGCATGAACAAGCTCTAAAGGAGCTTTGGCTCTCCATGCTGATTTTGGCAAAGGGAGATGATGCATCTTCCCATATATGCATCCTTCACAAATTTTTTCACACTTTTGAATTTTTGGTAGGCTAATCACCATCTTCTTTTGTTGTAGCAAGTGCAGCCTTTTTTGATTCAAGTGGTCGTATCTCAAATGCCACAAATTGGATTTATCCTCTTTAGCTTGCAATGCCATGTCTCTAGATTATGATAAGGAAAAAGGAAATACTTTATTGGTAGTCATCTCCACCTTGGCCATAATAGAGTGGCTCTTAGTATTAAAAATTCTGCATTCCTCGCCTTCAAAATTGACTTGATATCCTTTCTGAATCAGTTGGCCAACACTTAGCAAATTGTGAGCAAGATTAGGCACATATAAAACATCATGAATGTACCTTTGCTGGTCTGTTTTGGTGTTAATAGCAACAACACCCTTTCCTTGAATCTAAAATCACTTGATTGTTGATGCTCTCATCAAACTCCACAAATATCTCCTTATTCCCGGTTATATGGTTGCTGCAACCACTATCGACAAACCATACTTTATCTTCTTTTGCTGCAGCATTCAAACAAGTAAGAAACACTTGCTCTTCTTCTTGTTCTTTTGTAAAATTAGCCTCTTGCTTTTCTCGTTTTTGGTGCCAACAATCTCTCTGGGAGCTGTTTGGAATTTTGCATTGTTTGCATTTATGATAACATTCTGCCGATGTGTGATTTGTTTTTTTGCAAATGATACAATAAGTGCCAGAATTATGCTGTCATTGTGATTGAGAGCCTCTTCCACAGCCGCATCCTCTCCCACGACCTCTTCCTTGGCTGGTTTGACCTCTGTCCGGGCCATTATTGTTTCTTTTCAGTTGGTTTTCATCCCTAGAGACACTCACCTTGGACTGGAAAACTTGTTCCAAGGATTGGGAAGATGATATCTTTATTCTTGCTTCATGTGATTCCAAAGAACCACATAAATCAAACATAGTCAAAGTTGAAATATCCTTTGACTCTTTTATGGCTGCAGCTCCATGATCAAATTTGGAAGGCAAGCTTCTAAGCATTTTCTGAACTACTTTTCTTCTAAAGCATCTCCATATGTCCGAATTTGATTCACGATTGCAGCAACTTTAGAGGAGAAATCTCTTACAGATTCGGTCTTTTTCATATGAATATTTTCAAAATATCTCCATAAGGGCTGTAATTTAACGAAGACAACTTTGTTGTTGCCTTGAAACTCCTTTTGAAGCCTCTCCCATGCAGTCTTTGCAATGAAAATTCCAAATAGTCTTGGATAAATTGATTTGCTGACCTTGATGCAAATAGCTCAAATCAAGAGCATTCTTCTTCTTATTTTCTTTGTCTTGAGATTGTCTTTGAGAGGAAGATTCTGAACTTGTGCTTGCTATTGTGGATTCTTCATATCTTTCTTCAACAGTCTCCCTTAGATCACGAGATATGAAAAAGAAACGCATTTGATTCCAGTATCCATAGTTCTCTCCCTCAAAGATAGGAACTTGACTTTGAGAATAAGAGAACATGGTACCAGACATAGAAGACATGGCTAAAACTCGAACTTGCTCTGATACCAGATTTTGTTGGAGAAAAATCAGAAAAACTACTGCAAAACTGCTGAAAATTACTCCTCAATGACTAGAAGAGCTTCATCATTGTTCTTTTCTTAAACTTTTCTTACATATGACTAGCATAGAGTTACTAAGAAAATAAATCTGAAAACATGGAGAATAGATAGAATATTTTAATAATCTAGGAACAAGACAAAACACTAGATTAGGTAGGAAGCAATCTCAAGACATGTGAAAGTTCCAAGAAATGTCACTAACGCACAAATTACTTTTCACAGGTGGAAGACAAACTTGGGTAGTTAGTGCGAGTGTGTTTGGCAAGTTCACAAATTTCACAATCAAAGGACTTTGGACTTTTATTGTTGAATAAAGAGGAAAAACATCTTTTCAAGATACATGAAATTTGGATGACGAAGACGATAATGCCATAACATTATTTCACTTTTTGTTGACACTAGGATTTGAAACTGACCTTTGAAAGATAATTTGCACTTTGAACTTATATACTTAGAGAGGTTTGATTGAGGAGATAGAGCCCATAACACATCTCAGCATTGCCAATCTTCCTCCTCGAATCCAATTCTTGAAATTCACACACATTTGAGAAATAGTTAAGACACATTTCAAATCTCGAGTTAGCTTACTAACTGAGATTAAGTTGCAATCCAACTTAGGAACATGAAGTACAGAATGTGGAATTAATTCCTCTGTGATTCTAACTGTGCCAATTCCCTCAACTTTTGATAATGAACCAAATGCTATTTCAATGGAACTCTCGCTAGCATTAAATCAAATATGTTCAATTTTAGTGCTAGCGAGAGCTCCATTGAAATGAGCATAAGAAGTTTCCGCACTCGCCAGCACTGAAATTAAATGTACCAAATGTCTTTAGCACTTCTATTCAATATATTAACATGGTTTTAAGTTGATTATTACTTTGCAGCTGTGAAATCCAAAATATTCTTGATGAGTTTCTAAATTTTGTTTTGAAAACTATATAGTTGCTATTTGGTCATCAATGATGAAGTAATATGTGTTCTAAGGCTTATTATAATAATCTTCTTTTACATTTTCCACTTGTCCTCCATAGTTTGAATTAATCTTTTAACAATATTACAGATTTTAGTGTTTACAGTTTTAACAAGGAAATTAGCTTTAATAACGATGTAAGGATAACTTGGATAAAAAGCTTACATTTTTAAAAAGAGATATCATGTACAAGTTTTTTTGTTTAACTTTTATATTATTACTTAATGAGATGTGTTTTTTTTTCTCTGTTTAGTTTTGTTTCAATGTTTAGAAAACTTCAATGCATAATCATTAAAATGCAAAAGACATGTTTATAAACAGCAAATTATGTCTTAAAGAATTGGAAAAAGGGCGGGTAGTTTCTTAAAGACCATAACTCAACAAATACAATGTTGGTGGATGATACAAGAGCAAAAGTTGATCTTTATCCATTCAGTAAATAACTTTTTATGTTTGTTCTTCATTATATTCATGATATAGAAATATAATTTTATGTTTTAAATTTTAATAACTTTGATGATGCATAAGTAAACTTTCTACGTCACGAAATTTCTTCTTTAAATACACACAAGTATTTCTTTAATGCTTCTTTTGTAATTCTTACATATGATTGATCATAAGAAAAGATTGTGCCATTCAGATCTATTTGGAAACTGACTTCAGCAAAGAAAGTTGAAGAACATGGCAAGTATCATCCAATTTTTGTAAAGAAGCAAAAATGGAAAAAATAAAATATTAGCTCTATTACTTATGGATGATAGATTTATGGGATACCTGAAGTTAATGCATTCAAATTTCTTTTGGCTTGTTTTCCTTGTCATACATGAGTAAATTCTTGAAGCAGACACAAGAAGCAAGTTTAGATAATGAAAACAAAAATATCAAAATTGGTAAAAAGTAAATATATTTAGTTATTGTTAAGGTCTATAAATAAGATCATTTAGTCTTCTAGCTTCATAAATTGAAATTAATTGTGACATCCCCAACCTTGCTTCGTTATAGGGTACAACTTTGGTCTTGATACCAATGTGTTGGCGGAATATTTAAATTTTATTTAAACAAATT
>JAFBII010000024.1:0-44000 GCA_020875875.1 Dioscorea alata | reverse complement strand
AGCACAAGGTAACAAAGCATAAATGCAAGTTCATTGGTTGTGATTGTATTTAGATGGAAGTGTAGCATTTGGTTTTGAATTCTTAGCTTTTAATTAATTGATTAATTTTGTTGGTTTTTAATTTACTACTTTTAAAATTAATTAATTCGGTTCGTTGAACTATCCAAAATGTGGATAACAGCATTAATCATGACTCGCCTTTTTAATTAACTCATTAAATGATTATTTAAGTTTAGAAACCAAAATAAAACCAGTTTTGAGCTCATTAATTTAATTGACCAAAGATGCTTAGTCAAACAATCAAAGATGACATTCATATATATATATATATAAATGCAATTGGTTGGATGGAATAGGATAAAGATATGTCTATTTGACTATATTAAATTTAGTAATGAATTATTTAGATTTACTTTTATGTTTTGTTTGTTTTCAAGGGATAAACAATTAATTTAATTTGGTCATATTTTAGTACTATATATATATATTAAAAAAATCTGATAAGAGAATGGAGCAAATATTCTCTAAAGTAAAAATTCTACACAAGATATCTATACTAAAACTTTCGTATTTATATATATTTGTCTCATATTATCCAACTAATTATATTTTTTTTCATATATATATATATATATATATATATATATATATATATATATATTAAAAATATATGATAAACATGTGAAATTGACATGCATAATAAAAGAGTGGAGCATCAAATATTCTCCAAAACAAAAATTCTAAGCAAGGGATCTGATACTAAGACTTTCATGATTTATATATATTTGTCTTATATTATATATATCATTCGACGGTTTTGATAATCATCATAATAATATTGAAAATGTTTTCTACAGTATTGTACATTATCATAAGCAATAAAAGTTATACAATACTTATATAAACAAACAATCATTAAATAACAATGATTCAACGATTTTAAATCGAATTACTTTTAGCTCGCGCGCGCGCACACACATATATATATAAATATATATATTATTTTTTTTTTAAAAGAGTGACGAGCGCCAAATCAAGAATGTGCACATGAGGGAGCAGCGTTCATCGCGGAATGGTGCTCTATGCAAGGGATCCGGTGTCAATTGACCGAAAAACCGTTGATATATATATATATATATATATATATATATATATATAAAAGTACAAAATATCATATAAAATGAAGTGTAAATAAATAAATAAATAAAAGGCACTAGCTTGAAGAAGAGAGAGAGAAGAGAAAAGGAGAGGCTCGTCCTTATTCAAAATAAGTAATCCCAACACCCTAGCGCTTATTAGAACACCACCACCATCACTTCCCTCCTCTCCTTCTTCATCTCATCTCTCTCTCTGCTGCTGCTACTACTACTACTCCTTTCATCATCATCATCATCATCATCATCATCATCATCGCCATGGTCGCCAAGAAACCTAGGGTTCTCATCGTCGGCGCTGGCATGGCGGGACTCACTACCGCCCACCGCCTCTACACCACCGCCCCTGACCTCTTCGACCTCACCATCATAGACGCCAACCACCGGATCGGAGGTCGGATTTTCACCTCTGAGTTTGCCGGTGACCGCGTTGAGATGGGCGCTACTTGGATCCACGGCATTGGTGGTAGCCCCGTCTACGACATCGCCTGCAAGATCCACGCCCTCAACGACCCCAAGCCATGGGAGCGCATGGATGGCTACCCGGACGATGCTGTCACCGTTGGTGAAGGTGGCGTCGTGCTTGACCCTGCGACGGTGAGCTCCATCTCCACTCTCTATCGAACCCTTATGGACACCGCTAAGGCTGGGGGGCTTCCCACGTCTGCCGGACCCAGCGTGGGATCCTTCCTCCGGCGAGGGCTCCAAGCGTACCGCGCCTCTCGGCGGGGAGACGCCGCAGCGGAAGCGGTGGAGGACGCGGTGTTCGCGATGAACGAGAACACAGAACGGACCTACACGTCGGCAGACGACCTCGAGAAGCTGAACCTCGCGGCGGAGAGCGAGTACCGTGAGTTCCCCGGCGAGCAGATCACGATCGCTAAAGGGTACTCTCGGGTGATCGAGCACCTGGCATCGGCGTTGCCGGCGGGGACGATCCGGCTAGGGAGAAAGGTGGAGAGGATCGAGTGGTCACCGGACGGCGGGGGGACGGCGGCGGAGCACCCGGTGAAGGTGGTGCTTGAGGATGGGTCGGAGATGGCGGCGGATCACGTGGTGGTGACGGTATCGCTGGGGTTTTGAAAGCGAAAGGAGGGATGGAGTTCAATCCCAGCCTTCCGTTGTTCAAAAGAGAGGCGATCGGACGGCTAGGGTTTGGCGTGGTGAACAAGTTGTTCGTAAAGGTAGAAGAAGGGGAGGTGACGCCGTCGATGGAGATGGCGTTTGAGAAGAAGAAGAAGGATGAAGAAGGGGGGATGAGACACGTGGCGAAGATCCCGTGGTGGATGCGACGGACGGCATCGATTTGTCCGATTTACAACGGGTCGAGGGTGGGGTTAGCGTGGTTTGCAGGGAAGGAAGCGATGGAGCTGGAGAAACTCAGTGATGAAGAGATAAAAAGTGGGGTCCAGGCCACGTTGGATGGGTTTAAAGTGGACCGGCGGAGCAGTGTAATCGAGAGGGTGAAGAGGAGTGGGTGGGGAAGTGATCCTTTGTTTAGGGGATCATATAGCTACGTGACCGTTGGATCAAGTGGGGATGATTTGGATTTGATGGCGGAGCCGGTGCCGGTGAACGGCGGAGGTGAGGCCACGGGGAGAGTGGGACCGGCGTTGCAGATATTGTTTGCTGGGGAGGCCACACATAGAACACACTACTCGACCACACATGGGGCGTACTTCAGTGGGATCAGAGAGGCTAATAGATTGATCCAGCGTTACAGTAACTAGAGACTAGAGAGAGAGAGAGAAAGACAAATGAGATGATGGAGACTGCTGCTGCAGCTGCTGCTGTTTCATGATAATGTGATAAAATGGGGGTGATTGTGCATGCAAAATGAGGTTTTTATTATTGATTTCCTTTTTTTTTTTTAGAATTTTTGGTTTAACTTTTTTTTTTTAATTTTAATGGTTTATTTTCTATCTAGTTGTTTGTGGTGGTGATTATGTTTTATATAAATTATATATTGTTAGATTATTATTATTTTTATTATTTTTATTTTGGAGAAATTTGAGACTAGTGAGTACCATTTGAGCTTCTTCAGGAGGATGATGATGATGATTATGATGATGGTGTTGTTGTTGCTGTTTGTCTGGAAAAAATAGGAGCTGTTGGTTTGATTGGAACCGTTCAAAGTTTTGCTTGTTGATTTAACATGTTTGTACTTGCATATCTGATATCTGGGTGAGTAATGCTTCCGTTTCCCCTATATATGTGAATGTCTGGTTTGTGTTATATTTCCACCAAAAAAGTAAAACCCCCCTTAACTCATAAAAGAAAATAATAAAGCAAAAAAAAAGTTTTTTTTTATATTTTTTTTTGACAATAGACAATAAGTACTCTCCTTATAAGAGTAAATTAAGGACGTATATATATGTATAGCGCAATCATAAGCTCAATGTCACTTCCATATTTTCACTTTGTGTGAACATGAAATTTGATGTCAAATTTTCTCTGAAACGAATGCTTTAGAGAAAAAAATCTGATACCAATTGACTCAAAAACCATCGGTAAAAATCACTGGTAAAAGAGTTGGATTTGTAAAAAAACTTTACTAGTCTATAATAAAGCATATTAAGAGATATATCTTTGAGTTCCCTGAAATGATCACAATTTACATCTATTTTATTTAGTTAACACGAGAAAATTAAAATATCTGCAATTCTTTTACAATGGCATATCATTACCTCAAATCAATCAAAGCCAAAGAAAATTATAGAGCAGTAATAATGTCTTTGAAAAAAGGAAAGATGAAAAGGGAAAGAAAAAATAAAAAAAAGAGAAAAAAAATATCAAAGACAAAACTTTAAAAGAAAGGGTCCCACAAACCTAAATATGCTTGCTCTCTCTCACTCACATTCACAATGATGTGATACCCTTTCCTGACTTGCTTTCCCCTCCTCTTGTTATCATCAATTAACTTATGTTACACCAATCCATGTTCAATTCTTGTTGTTTTCCCATGATGATGCAGTGCATCCTGTATGAAACATTAGTCAAATCAGTGAAACTTTTTTTTACTTATTTTTTTTTAAAACAAGAACTAGATGCCAATCATGCTTGATGCATGTGTGCTATTCCATACATCATTATTGGTACCAAGCTACAAGTCAATCTCTTAAAAAAATCTCCTTTAACTATTTTCAATTTGTCACATACTTAAAACACACTTTAATGCCAGAATTTTGTTTTTTGTTTTACCATTATTAATAAATTATGTATCTATATTTATATAAGTTAAAATTAAAATTTATTTTTTCAGTAAGATATCAATATATTAAATGATCATTAGGAAAACAAAGAATTAATTAAATTAAACCATGTCAAATTTGGAGCTTTTAGTTTAAAAAAATTAAAAATAAAAAACAAGAGAAGAAGAAGAAGAGAAATGAGGAGGAGACACATAAGGGGAGGGAAAATAAATGCAGAGCAGAGAGAGTGTGTAATGTCACAATCAGTGAAGAAGAAGAAGAAGAAACAAGAAACAACAGAGGGAGAAAGAAAGGGATGTGTAATGGGGGCAATGAAGAGAGCCTATTTTTTTTTTTTTATGTGGCCCTTGATAGGGGGGACAGCCCAGCTCCTGCTAATCTACAAACAATCACACTACTATCATTTGAGCATCACGAGACAAAATCTGGTCCCTTTCCAGCCCCACTTATTTCCTCCTCTCTTCTTTCATCTTTCATGTCATACCTCATCACTCACTCACAAACAAAACTCAAGATCTCTTTTTTTTTTTTTTTTTCCCTTGCTTTTCTATTGCCTTCCTATATTTATTCATCATCACCTTGGACAACAAAATCAACATCGAAAAACACCAAAACAATAATTCCCATGTAATTCCCACAATAATCACTCCATTTATAATTGTTTTTTAATGAAAATGGCATGTAGTTCTAGTTGAGAAAAGATTAAAAAAAAAAAAGAAACACTGAAGCAGTGACAAGAGAATTTCGCCTAATTTGATGTACTCAGGTGTTATTGTCTGTTATAGGAGTGATATTTTTTTTAATTTTTTTATTTTTCTGATAGTAATGACACTAATTGACCATGAGACCAATAGAAAGCAAAGAAAGACAAAATATTGAGAAGCTTTCCTTGGTTTAAGGACCTACAGGATGTGAGTAGTGTTACTGTAGTTAGTTTGGAGGATTCAAACTTTGATTCTGATTTAGATAAGACACTCTTTTGTCCCAATAACCAAAAGCAATATGATCTTTGCTGATTTGATGACTTTTATCATTTAATGAACAGTAATAAGTTAAAAAATGGACAAGATCTAGAAAGAGTGTCAAAGATTAGGGTTTCACACAAGTCTTGGTTTTTTATAGGTAAGGCATGATGATATCTAGACCTCCTTTGTATTCAGACCAATGATTTCAGCATCTAATGGACCCTCAGAAACAGGCTTTTGAGACAAAGAGATGACCCACCAACCAGAATATCAATCTCTATGTTCCCTTCCTTTGTCTGCCTATTATACATTCATCCTTTCTTTTGTACTAGGGATAACAACAAGCATGGAAAGCATTTCACAGATGAATTGAACATTGCTTCCCCAAAACATTTAACAAGCATGAGAAGAATTTAATTAAAAAAAAATTGGGCAATAATACACATCCAACAAAGCATGATGATGCAAATTGATAAGATTGAGGTTGTGGATTGAACAAGATGGTTGGCTGTTTAATAAAAATTACAATAAAGTTGAGTAGATAGATATATACAAATGAGGGTGGACAGACTAAAAAGTTCACAGTCTCTCTCTCTTCTTTTCTGTTCCTACTTTAGAAAAAAAGAATATTTGATTATGATAAATTAGAGCTAGTAAACAATAAGCATGACATGACCTGGGAAAAGAGTATATCCTACAAAGGTAGGGTTGGTATGCCACCCTATTGGACTTTTAGAAACAGGGTAATAATTATCTTGATTAAAAAAAACAAAACAAAGCAGGGGACACAGATTTATGAATTGGTGGGAACTTAGCTACTTGTTTCAAGTTCTTTGAATCCATAATCATCAACGTTAAACTGGTTTATGATAATAGAAGAAAAGGGAGAATTGGCATTCTAAACTCTAGTTGAGAAACTCTGAAAATGATTGTTCTATATATTAAATTTAATCTAAGTATGAAGCTGAAGTTCATGCATACAAGTTCTTTATTTTGATCTTGGAAGTGTGTGAGGGATGATATAACATGCTGCAGATGATGTTTTCATGCTGTTTATTATAAGGAAAAACACTAACATTAACGAAAGTGATTACTGAATTTTATAGATGGCATTTCTATATTGACTTCTATATAAGAAAATGGTGAGATACCAATAAGAATGCAACTAGCACATAGTATAAGGGGATGACTTTGCAGAAGCAAACACCTATCCTACTATAACTACCACATAAATAAAGAGTACTGATCAAGTCATGGCATACTTTTAGTACTACAACTACCACATACAAGTTCTTTATGTGAGGGATGACATAACATGCTGCAACAAGTGTTTTTAAGGGTGTTTGTTTGTTATAATGAATTCATGACCATTGAAGAAACTGATTATTGAAATATAAAAATAACATTTCTATATTAATTTGTATATAAGAATATGGACCATATTACTGTAACCACCGCATAGAATAACACCGATGACTTTGCAGAAGCAAACACATATACCACGACAACGATAACATACAATAAAGTAACAATGAAGTCAATGCACAAAGAAAATTCAATCACTTTCCATGCACAAAGCCAGTTAAAACCCAACTATGTTGATGTGAAAGTGTGAATATGCAGCAATCTGATATGAAACATAAGTCTCAAAGAATTACAGACCAAATAATAGGCCTCCAAAATTTGTTCAGTGGAAAAGAAACCAAAAATTTTGAAAAATTAACAATTGATATTAGCACCAATTTCTTATATTGGTTTCTTCACTTAATCAATGTTCATTGTAATGTGCAGACTAGTTTTAACAACAAGTTTCTCGTTGGGGAATACTGACTGACACAGGAGGGTCCTGCAGGACAAAGTGATATACAGAATAAAAGAACAAATATTTGAGCATTAGTCAACTATGGAAGCTTAAATGAGCAACACTTTCAATTCTGAACATTCAAGTTGCCAGAAACTAAGGACTCGTCAAGACTCAAGGGGTAGGGCCCTTTTGGATTATATCTATTCAAGTGCAAGTCAACAAACACAGTAGTATAAGTTGTGTAAGACCAATCAGCTCATATAAATGATTTTTACTTAAAAGTACATTATCAATAAACATGTGCAACCACCCTGGGGGTGTTTGGATAAGGAATAAGAGTTGATTAGATTAAGACACCAAAAGCACTTCACCCCTCTCTTTATTCATCATCACCCCTCTTTATTCCTTATCTTGGATGAAAATAAGGAACAAAAAGAATAAAGAATAAAGAACAAGTGTTAGGGGTTGGATTACCAATGCTTTTTAGAAATTTGACATTTTACCTTTGATTCAATATGAAATATATACATTGAGTCAAAAGAATGACTATGGTTATGGTCGCCTTTATCATTATTTTAATATTAGCATAATTAATATATTGTCATTAATATTTTTATTATCACTAATTATAGTATTATTATTTTAATTATTAAAAATGCTTTCACAATTGAATATTTTAATTATTTAGTTGACCTAATTATTGTTGACTATATTTATATTATACATCTATATGTATTTTGCAAGATAACTGCTATCATACATAATAGTAAAACACAACAAAAATAACTGAAAAAAATATTTATTTAAACATCGAGTCACAACATATAATAATTTATATTTTAATAACGGTAGATATAAAGAAAAAAAACATAATATCATATGCATATCTCTTAATCCTGATTAAATCTAATTATTCCTCTAATGGAGAGTTAAACCTTAAAAAGGGATTTGGTAAAATTTCAAAAATATACAACTTTATAATGTGCGAGCTAGCGAGCTTATAGAATTTAAGAATTTAAGAGCACAAAGGTAATTTATCATATATCCTTTATTTTAGAATAGGACCCATTATCAGTCCAATAGAGAATTGAACCTTACTAATGATGTTTTATAAAACTTTGTGGATTAAGAACGCCTTAATCCTCCGTCCAAACACCCACCTATCCTTAGGAGCTAGTTTATAAAATATAACAATACGTATTGAGGATAAAAAAACCCTTAATCCTCCAACCAAACATAGATTTGCCCTAAAAAACTAGCTTATAAAAAGTTAAAGTACCTTTCTCATATCTAAATGCCTTGTCGGAAATAAAATAAACACCACTGTGACAGAATATCAAAGGCCAACCACCACACAGTGGGAGCAGGAACAAGGGCAAGCAGCACATGTAATTGGGGGGCAGATGTTTGACCAAAGCTAGATTGATATTGGCAATAGAATATTCTTGCACTAAATTTCAAGAGAAACATCATAAAGAATCAAGAAAATCAGCCATCCTTTCCATAACAAACACACACTCCTCTCTTTACAAACAGTAAAGAAGTATAACCTTAAGATACTGTGTAATACTCATTTTATTTGGGCTTTAATCTTCTGTGAATGTAAAGAGAACCACCAAATGATCATTCAAAATGAAAAGCAAACATTTGATTTCATAATGCACAAAGATATCTTGTTTTAGGACCATAGAGGAATCAACTTAAATAGTGTCAAGAAGACCAACTGTTTAGAACCCATGGTGTTATCAATGGGGGAATAGTCAATAGTGAAATGTAACCCATCAAAAGCCAAATTGAATAAAACTACATGCTATTTCTAACAAAATAGGTAAAGATTTCAACTTTGAACAGGTCTGATACTGTTCATGATCACTAGGACAACAGAAATGCTCTACATTGATTCACCAAATTTCCAAATGAAATCTAGACACAAATGGACACAAACAAAGATCATACACCAGTTTGATCTAACAACATAATTAAGAATACTCATTGAACACAAAATCTAGGTTTAAATTCAAGGAAAAATAAATGAATTCTCACTATGAGGCAAGCAAGACTCTATAAATCTTAAGTTCATCAGATAAGAATCATTCACAAAATAATAATAATGGAAAAGATAAATAAATAATGCGCAATGGAATCAAGAAACAAGAAATGGAAGATCAAAAGGAAGGCATAAGCAAGGATTTGGAAAGAGACTGACCTCCAACTCCTCTCTTTCTGGTGCTCATTGATCCAAATCCAAAACTCCGAAACCCTAACTCCATTTCTATCGTGACTCTTTCTTTTCCCGCCACTGAACATGTTCCTTCTTCCTTTAATGGGCCGGTGGGCTCATTATCAAATTGGACCACCTTTGCAGCCTAATAATAATAATAATAATAATAATATATTATTATTATTATTATTATTATATGTAATATCTTATTATGTCCAATAATGTTAATCTGATTTTTGGGATTTTCATGTATATATATAAAAGCTAGATTTTATATTGGTGTACTTACATTAACATTGATAATAAATTTTATTTTATTTGTATTCTTGTAAGAGCTCCTATAGGCAAAATCTTTGGTGGACCAGAAGTGTTATTTTATAGTTATTCTGGTATTAAAATAATATCTACAGGGTATATACCCAAAAAAAAAAATTTACAATTTATCCATTTGTAATTGAATTAACTTTTTCTTTATTTTTCATATTCTCTATTGGTAGGCATATTATATATCATATTTTTTTTAAAAAAGTTTACAAAGATGTAAAATTTGAAGATTTATTTACATCATTGGCATTTATTCATTGTTTGATATAAGTAATATAGTCACACATAGGGGTGATCGGATATCGAATATCCGGATCCGAATTTAAGTTTTATCTGTTAGAATTTGATTGAAGATGTGAAGTTTGGAGAAGAATTGAAGAAGAGATGAAGTGTTCTGCAGATCAGTATGTTCTGGTGTCATTAAGATTGAAGTGAAGGGTATTGTGGTAATTTACTCTGTTTGAAAGGTTGTTAAAATGGTTGGAAGATTAGAGGGAAAGCAATGGACGGCAGAGATGCGTTTCATCAATCTGATCTGGGTCAAGTTCGAGGCATGGATTGAAGCCATGGATTGTGTTAGTTGTGGACGGCTGAGATTTGACGATCAAGCGATTGTGAGTAAGTTCGAGGCAAAGTTGGCTAAATGGTGGAGTTAAGACGATCCCGACACGTAGCCTGGTGACGAAGCTGGTTTGTTCCATTTTGATGACCAGACTTTGACAGTGTGTTAAATTATTATTTTTGTTTAATGAAAGTTATTGTTGGTTTTTCTGGTTATCATGTATGCACTCACTTCTTGTATGAATTATCCAGTGATGTACACTTGTTTTTAAGCTTAACTTTGAATACAAAACTTGTTTCCCTTGATCTTTAGTTTCTATATAGTCATTATCAGTGGTATCAGAGTTGTACGGTGTGTGTCTTCTGGCTTGTGGTTTGTAATCTGTTGTATTTGGTTGTTTGTGAGGCTTTGAGTAGGCTTCAAGTGATTCTTTTGCTAGTAAGTTTTTTTTTTTTTTCCGCTGTGTTGATTGTTGTGCTGGTTGGGGTTTCTGTTGGAGAGATCTAAAGTGTCTCTATGAGCAAAGAGAAGGTTAAGGGCAAGCAAGCAATGGCTTCTGGTTCAACTTTTGCCCCTACACCTGATATATCTCATACACTCTTGCCTGTCTTCAAAGGAGATGGCTATGAACATTGGAGTTACAGGATGAAGACCTTTTTTAGGTCTTAGAGGCTTTGGAAGGTGATTGAAGAAGGGATTAGTACAGAGGAGCCAACTGAAAAGGAAGTTGAAGATGATGCAAAGGCTCTTTTCTTATTACAACAGGCAGTAGATGAAACAATTCTGCATAGAATTGTGAGGTTTGATTCAACAAAGGAGGCATGGGATCACATTAAGAATGAGAACCAGGGTACTTCAAGGATGGTGTCAGTTAGGCAGCAAACAATGAGACAAAGATTTGATTTATTGCAGATGAAGGAAGATGAAACAGTTCAGCATTATATTACAAGGATGTTAGCTGTTGTAAATCAAATCAGAGGCATGGGAAGTGAATTAAAAGATGCTGATGTGGTCTTGAAGGTGATGAGAAGCTTATCATCTCAATTTGTACATGTGGTGACCTCAATTGAAGAGGCTAGGGATATGGCTAAAGTCACTCTTGATGAATTGAGTGACTTTCTTCAAGCTTATGAGGCCAGATTCAATCAATTCAATGAAAGACCTGAAAGACATGAAGCTTTTGTGATGCAAGGTGGTTATAGAGGTCGTAGAACCAATTTGAGAGGAAGGGGCAGATTTGGAGAGTTCAGAGGTAGAGGAAGAGGCAGTGATAATATAAGAGGAAGAATTGGTGATAATTCTAATGTGCCAAGGCAACAAAACTTTACTGAAAGCAGCAGAAGTGGATCAAGGGCATTTGGCAGGTTTAGCAGAGGTCAAAGGCAGCCTCGGCAGAGGTTTAGCAAAGAAAATTTGCAAAATGTTAAGTGCTATAAGTGCAAGAAGTATGGGCATTATCAGTCACATTGTTGGTTTGCACAAGATAGGAATTCTAATGAAGCTAGTAGTTCATCCAATACTCCTAGCTCTACTGAATATGGGACTTTGTTTATAGTGCATAATGGGCAAGGAATGGAAAGTTCTTCTATTTGGTTGTTGGATAGTGGGACCTCTAGTCACATGACTGGAAGGAAGGAATTGTTCCATACTTTAGATGAGACTCTACAACATAAAGTCAGACTTGGTGATGATAAAGAGGTTGATGTGTGTGGCAAAGGTTCAGTGGCAATCAGGATGTTTGATGGCATTTTGAGACTGATTAATGGTGTTCAATATGTTCCTTCACTGGCTCACAACTTATTAAGTGTAGGACAGCTCAATGAAGCAGGCTATGATGTGAATTTCAGTAAATACTATGGGTGTATAATTAGAGATGGAAACACTGGCAGAACACTGTTCAAGATTCAGAAAAATAATAACAACTTGTTTCTAGTAAAATTTGCAAGTCAAGAGCAAATCAATTTGGCAAGAGGTGAAGAATTGGCAATGTTGTGGCATAAAAGGTATGGGCATTTAAATTTCCAAGGTTTGAAAGTCCTTGCACAGCAAGAAATGATTGTGGGTCTGCCTGAAATTGAGAAGAAGAATTATTGTGAAGGATGTGTGTTTGGAAAGCTAGCAAGGTACCCATTCCAATCTGGTAAATCTTGGAGAGCTAGACAAAGTTTGCATCTAGTACATGCTGATGTGTGTGGCCCTATGCAGACAGAATCCAATGGTGGAGGTAAATATTTTTTGCTCTTCATTGATGATTTCTCAAGAATGTGCTGGGTGTACATTTTGAAATTCAAGCATGAGGTGTTTAATTGCTTCTAGAAATTTGTAGCTATGGTAGAAAGGCAATCTGGAAATCAGTTGAAAATACTCAGAACTGATAGAGGTAGAGAGTTTGTTTCAAAGGAGTTTCAGGTTTTTTGTGAATAGAAAGGCATAAAGCATGAATTAACAGCTCCCTATTCTCCCCAGCAAAATGGTGTTGCTGAAAGGAAGAATAAGACACTTGTAGAGAAGGCCAGGAGCATGCTTAACACCAGTGGTTTGCCAAAGAATTTTTGGGCTGAGGCAGTAGTAACAGTAGCATACATATCTAATGTGTCTCCAACTTTTGCAGTATAGAGAAAAACACCTCATGAAGCTTGGTTTGGAGTTAAACCTAAGGTCACTCACCTAAGGGTGTTTGGTTGTGTGGCATTGGTGCATTTGCCTATACAGAATCTGCAAAAATTGGATGATAGAGCAGTAAAGGGGATTTTTGTTGGCTATTGTGCAGATGCAAAGGCATATAGAGTCTACTTACCTGATTCTGGGAGAATTCTGACCAGCAGAGATGTAAAATTTGTGGAGTCAGAGGTTTGGCAGTGGCCTGTGGTGGATGATCAAGCATCTAACATAGTTGTGATGCAAGAGAGGAAATCAGGTCCAGTTGAAGAAAAATCAGGAAATGAAGGTAGGCATGAACCAAGTACAGAAGCTGGCAGCAGTAATGGAAATGGGACTTCTATAACGCAGAGTTGTTTAGGAATTGATTCAAGGGTGGATGAGTCTCCAATATTAAAGGTCAGGACATTAAAGGATTTATATGAAACTTGTTCTTTTGCTTTAAATGTGATAGATCCAAGTTGCTATGAAGAGGCAGAAAAATCAAGTCATTGGAGGCAAGCAATGGTGAATGAAATTGAAACAATTCAGAAGAACAATACTTGGGAGTTGTGTGAATTACCAGCAGGGAAGAAAATCATTGGAGTTAAATGGGTTTATAGAACTAAATTGAAGCCAAATAGTGAGGTTGAGAAGTACAAGGCTAGGCTTGTTGCAAAAGGCTATGCTCAAGAGTTTGGAATTGATTATGAAGAAGTATTTGCTCCTGTGGAAAGAATGGAGACAGTTAGAATGTTGTTATCACTTGGAGCTCAAAGAGGTTGGCCAATTTTCCAATTAGATGTCAAATCTGCATTTTTAAATGGTAACCTTGAAGAAGAGGTTTATGTTTCACAACCTAAGGGGTTTGAGGTGCAAGGAAAAGATGATCAAGTCTACAGGTTATTTAAAGCCTTGTATGGACTGAAACAAGCTCCAAGAGCCTGGTATGCAAGGTTAGATGGCTGGTTTAATTCACAAAATTTCTGCAAAAGTGAGACAGAACACACCTTGTATGGAAAGAATAGCAATGAAGATGAGATTTTGCTAGTATGTGTGTATATTGATGATCTAATCTGTTTGGGATCATCAGTGAAGCTTGTGGAGGAGTTTAAAGCAGCTATGAAGCAAGAATTTGAGATGACTGACTTAGGATTGATCAAGTATTTCTTGGGTCTTGAAATTCATCAAGATGTGCAAGGTGTACATGTTTCACAGAAGAGATATGCAATTGAAATGCTAAAACAGTTTAATATGCAGGGATGCAAAGCTGTGCATGTGCCATTAACTCAATGTGCCAAGTTACAATTCACTCAGGAAGCAGAAGGGACAGATGCAAGCATTTATAGAAAATTAATTGGCAAACTGTTGTACTTGACCCATACCATGCCTGATCTTGTGTATGCTGTGAATCAATTGTCCAGATATATGCAAAATCCTACAAGAATTCACTTGGCAGTTGCTAAACAAGTGCTAAGGTATGTTGCTGGTTCTTGTGACTATGGTATTCAATATAATTATGGAAGTGAATGTGTGCTTGAAGGCTATTGTGACAATAATTGGTGCGGTGATAGAGAGGATCGTAAGAGCACATCAGGTTATGTTTTTAATTTAGGCTCAGGTGCTGTTTGCTGGGCTTCAAAGAAGCAAGACATTGTGGCCTTATCATCTACTGAAGCTGAATATGTTTCATTAAGTTCAGCTTGTTGTCAAAGCTTATGGATGAAAAAAATTTTGAATGATTGTGGGTTGAGTTGTGAAGCAACAACTCAAATTTGGTGTGACAATAAATCTTGCATAGCATTGCTAGGAATCCAACTCTCCATGGCAGAACAAAGCACATGGATGTTAAATTTCATCATGTTAAAGAACTTGTAGCAAGGAAGGAGATTCAATTGAATTTTTGCCCAACTGATGTGCAGGTGGCTGACATATTTACTAAATGCTTGAGCATTCAGAAACACAAGCAATTTAGAGGTGAGATGGGTGTCTGTCAGCTTCAATCAAGGGGGGATTCTGTTAGAATTTGATTGAAGATGTGAAGTTTGGAGAAGAATTGAAGAAGAGATGAAGTGTTCTGCAGATCAGTATGTTCTGGTGTCATTAAGACTGAAGTGAAGGGTATTGTGGTAATTTGCTCTGTTTGAAAGGCTGTTAAAACGGTTGGAAGATTAGAGGGAAAGCAATGGACGGCAGAGATACGTTTCATCAATCTGATCTGGGTCAAGTTTGAGGCATGGATTGTGTTAGTTGTGGACGGCTGAGATTTGACGATCAAGCGATTGTGAGTAAGTTCGAGGCAAAGTTGGCTAAACAGTGGAGTTAAGACAAGCCCGACACGTAGCTTGGTGACGAAGCTGGTTTGTTCCGTTTTGATGACCAGACTTTGACAGTGTGTTAAATTATTATGTTTGTTTAATGAAAGTTGTTGTTGGTTTTTCTGGTTATCATGTATGCACTCACTTTTTGTATGAATTATCCAGTGATGTACACTCGTTTTTAAGCTTAACTTTGAATACAAAACTTGTTCCCCTTGATCTCTAGTTTCTATATAGTTATTATCATTATCTACTCTATAGATTTGTTTTATATAACAACGCTACATGAAAAAAAATATATGAAAAACTTATAACTTATAAAAAGCATTAAACTCTTATAATATTCTCCACACAACAAAAGTCATAATAAAAATAATAAAGAATTTTATTAATCTTGGTCATTAAAAAATAATCTTCAAAAACATTAAGTGTTTTATCAATAATGACCATGGGTTGTTAGAGAAAGAAGAGATTTGAATGGAGACTAAAGAGAAGAGGCAGGATGATGGCCGTAGGGGACGTGGAGGCAGAAATTTGGGATTTATTTTTTTTTACTTTTAATCTATGTAGAATTTAAATTTATTAATATATATAAGTATATAACTCTTTATGTTATTAGATTAGGCATTTGAATATTTTTTTATTTTTAGTCCTTCTAAAATTTAAATTGATTAATATATATATATATATATATATATATATATATATATATATATATATATATATATATATATATATATATATATATACTCTTAAAGGGTTTAGATGCGAAGTATTTGGATTTTTTTTTCTTTTTAACTTTTTAAACCATATAAAATTTAAAGTTATTATGCATCTATATATAAGAATATACTCTTAAAGGGTTTAGATGCGAAGTATTTGGATTTTTTTTTTCTTTTTAACTTTTTAAACCATATAAAATTTAAAGTTATTATGCATCTATATATAAGAATATACTAAAAAGTAAAAATCGGATTTGATTGGATTGCCCGATTTTTAATTTCTCCTGATCTAGATCCGACCTGATTTTCATCTCAGATCTGGTACTCGACCCTTTTTTTCGGATCGGATATCCAAAAATTTTTTATCAAAAATTCAAATACCAGATCGAATCATCAGATCCGAATTTTTTTTAGCTCACTCTAGTGCACTGCTTATATTTGAAGTAATATATTTTAGGAGCAAAAAGGTTGCATCAGTGATCTTCATGAAAGCCACTCAACCTTCTTGTCCTTCCACTTCAAGCAAGGGAAGGCCTACAAAATGAGTGTGCACCCAAATACCTACCAAAAAGAAGGGAAAAGTTTTATAGATAGGGAAAAAGGAAAGAATATTATGGTATAGTTTTCATGAGTCACTATCCAATATTGAGAACTTTGTTTCATTGCAATAATACTCATCTTTTTGTCTAAGCACAATGTTAACTTTGCTAATTATAAATTATTGGCATGAGTATCAAACCATGTGCTTTGGCTCACTAGTATATTTCTTTATAGAGAACTTTACAAACAAATATATGATCTTAAGCTTTCAAGAGGGTTTGTGTTACAATAATTTTGATTAAAAAAAATGAAATATAGAGTGTAAAGCAAGTTAAATAAAATAAAATAAATAGATAAGCCCCACAAATTATATTAGAAAAAAAAAATACAAAATGAAGCAAATATAGATACAATGATTTTTACATTTAAAATTAGAATATGATTTACAAAACTACAAGAAAAGATGAGATGATCCTATAGTAAAATGAGCGAGGATGGAAGAGATAAACAAGACTTCCAGGAGACTAAAAGATGTCTTCTATTAGTGATGCTCTATCACTCGTAGATTTTAATAGCTTCCAGTGGGATCTACAATTGAAGAGCCCATAAGTACTACACAAAAATATCAAAACCGTGTTTAATAATAGTCATGAAATACCCAAAATTAAAATTTTCTCATATCCTGGTCTAAATTTTTATTTTGGATTGACGAAATATAAGAGTTAAAATTCTCACTACTTCCCAAATTCTTGATAAAAGCCCATGCCACAATTAATTGATAAATTTCTAAACACACATCCACCACCAATACAATTAACTGATTTTTCAGAGAAAACTATTTATTTTCCTCAATATTGCAATGTACATGAAAGACATTGAATGATTTGAACTTTAGTAGGTTCCACCACACTTCATTACCTGCAAAGCTTAAACAAATAAATAAAAACAAGCACAAGTGTAGTTATGAGGTGTCCCATAAGTGCTTTGCTATCATCATTGTTATTGATCATATATTTCTCGTTTGAGAAAATTTTAGTTTGGTATGATAAGAAAACTATGATAGAGAACACGGCAATCCACCTTAATTAGTCTATTGAATGGAAATCAACACCAACTTCCTGTTTTGGCTTCAGATACAAGTATGTTGTTGATTAATTAATTTTAAATTTTAAAATAATTACTGTAGAAATATATAGTTTTAGAATTTGAATATAATTTATATAAATATGAAATGTTAATAAAACTCATCATGTTATTCCAATTCTTCATAATAACTATTTTGGAAAGTGTTTAACAAACTACAAATATATATATTGTTTAAATTACATATTTATCTATAATCTAAACCGAACATATCAATTTAGAAATCTGAAAAAAAAAATAATTTTTGTATTTATGAATATTTGAAGTTCACTTTTTTTGTGACATGTTGGAAGCCAGTGAAGCAAGAAAATGAGGGCAAAATATCACTTGAACATGAAGGAAAGATTGTCCAGATATAATTTTAATTACCTCCAGAATAGTGCATCATAATATTCCACTTTACTAACCTTCTAAAAGAGACATATTACATCTATTATTTAAACCAAAAAAATAGATAATATCATGAGATATGAGTGAAAATTCAGCATGTGTTTTCTAGCCATACTCGTCATAAAAGAAGATACAAAACAACAAATATTTGATATTAAATTACCACAATGTCAGAGTAGGAAACAAAAATATAAGTGCGCAACTGATAAAATAGTTATAAATACAAAACAGATTGATTATAAAAGCATTCAATAACTTTTGGACTATGTAAAAGCAAATAAATAATTACCAAACACATGAAACAGAGAATAAGTGCAGACATCCAAACACTTCTCTCCAGCATGCACATAAAAAAAACTACCTACTTTCGAATGCAAGTTTCCTATATATATAAGATATATCCCCTACCACCAACTCACCACCTTTCCTCTCAATAACCTCTTCTTCTTCTTCTTCTTCTTCTTCATATCAATCAACCAACTTCCATTAGTATTATAATATTATTAGAGGATGATGAGAGTGATCAAAGTAGTAGTGTTGACGATGATGATGATGATGGTTAGTATGGTGAGAGAAGGGAAGGGAGAGAAGGCAAGGCATTTCAAATGGGAAGTAGGGTATGTGTTCTGGTCACCAGACTGTGAGGAGAAGATGATGATTGGGATAAATGGGAAATATCCAGGGCCAACCATACGTGCTAAGGCAGGGGACACCATTGTTGTGCAACTTAAGAATAATCTCCCTACTGAAGGTGTTGTCATCCATTGGCATGGTATCAGACAGGCATGTCTCTACATCTCTTCCTTACTACTACTATTATTATTATTATTAGCGTAACCTACTGCGCTTTTGCCATTGAGGTTCCCTAGTAAAACTAAAATTGATGTCCTGAAAAGTGACACCTTTTATGATATACATAAGGAACCTAATTTCTAGGTATAATAATATAGCATATACATGTTCATTGCTAGATTATTCTTAAACACTAGATGGATATCTATGTATGGAAATTCTCTAATGTAGTTAATTATGATCTTGCAGTTTGGAACACCGTGGGCAGATGGAACTGCAGCCATCTCACAATGCCCAATTAAACCAGAGGAAACCTTCACCTACAGATTCAAAGTAGACAAGGTATACATCCATATATATGTGTATATAAGTGCATGCATACATGACACTCATGACAGTAGAAAACTTCATACAGGTCCCTGAAAATTTCGATAGGGACTGAAATATAAAACTTCAAACTTTCAAGGGAGCTACATGACATTGTTGTTGTGGTAATTTTGTAGGCAGGAACGTACTTCTATCATGGACACTATGGGATGCAAAGGGCTGCAGGGTTATATGGGTCATTGATAGTGGATGTGGCTGATGGAGAGAAGGAGCCGTTTCATTATGATGGAGAACTAAACCTTTTGCTTAGTGACTGGTTCCACCAGAGCATACATTCTCAGATGCTTGGCCTTTCTTCCAATCCTTTCCGTTGGATTGGAGAACCCCAGGTCAGTGCTGTTAAACACTAACCACACTTCCTCAATAGGTGATAGTGTTTTATGTTATTCATATCACAAACAAACTAATAAAATTGACTTGAATACCAGCGATTTTAAAGTCTAGATCATTATACATTGTAATCCATAAAGTGTAGAAAATATTCAGTTTAATCTATAAATTGTATAACTTTATCATTTTGGCCCTTTTGTGTTTAGACTCCCCGCCATGTCACCTGTCATATTAGATACAAAGACCCAAATACCCATATGAAAATTTTTCTACGTTAAGGGCTAAATTTGACAAGTATCAATGCCTTTAATCCTTAAAGTAGCAATAAACACTAGCTGTCTCTATGTTTACAATTTTTTTTTCCCAATATTCCGGGGCCCACACGGACCACGATGTGAGTGTGAGGGTGATGTGAGTGAGGGGTAGGTAGTGAAAAGAATTAGTTGACTAAGCCAAAAGGCAAGTACAGATGGTAAGCAAATTGCAGCACCTACTACAAATTATTGAAGCAGAATTTGCAATCCATGTGGATGGTGAAACCAAAATGCATGTCCACATGTAAACACGCTTGTTATTCAAGGAACATTCCTTGGTAGTGACAAGTTGGTCCACTTTCATGGAAATCACAAACGCATAAAAATATATAATATATATAATATATCTATTTCTTTAAAGAATCAATTCAGTGAACACATGATTTAAGCTAATCAAATACTTACTGATCTCGGATGCAGAGTTTGCTGATCAATGGCAGAGGGCAGAACAACTGTTCATTGGCAGCGCATGTTCTCCGTGATGGATCAACCTCTTGCCAGATTAACAGCAGTGATTGTGCACCATTAACACTTCGAGTCCTGCCGAACAAAACGTATCGAATAAGAATAGTGAGCACAACCTCACTTTCTTCCCTCAACCTGGCCATTGGGGTAAGAATCACAGAATCAACAATAAATCTTAACTGTTATATTGTAGAACATGCAAAATGAGCATTAGAACTGATACATAGCATGATATATCACAAACACATGACAAAATTTAGTTCACGTCATATTCTGGTTGGCCGCACAGTAGAACTCAGTTAGTGTTGAAAAAATCTAGACCATGGATAAAATCCGATGGTTGTGAAGCTCTAGTTGGCATCACAGGCCAAGAACTGCAAGAGAATAAGGCTAACAATTGAGAGAAAACAATGCCCATTTAAACATTAGTATTGGCATGATGGATTCCAAAGTCAATATGGGCAATTAATTCACCAACCAATACTGGATTTCCAATATGCGCACTACAGAATAACAAATACACATAATGTTGATTAGATTATCAACTCAATTTAAGTGCTTCCAAAGATAGTGAGGTAGAGCCCGTCATGTCTACAAGAAAACAATATATTGTAGGTGTCAGCACACTTTTTTCTAACTACCCGCACTAGAAAGTAATCACTATGTTTTTCCCCCTTATGGAGATATGTGACATTAGACAATGACTTCCTGTCATTTTATCAATTGTAACGGTGGAAAATGAATGAATGCATATCAGTAGAGTAATTTCCCCAGGAAACACAAAGATTTGTGAAATCCAAGAAACAAGACTTTGCGGAGAGTACAGTGCCAATTAGGAAATTTTCCCACAAAAAATTGTCTCAAAAAAATGTTATTAGAATTTCAAGGAAGCAATGAATTGCACCTATTATCCATAGTTATCTGGCAGAAGTTTTCCAGTGACGTGGAACACATGGTTGATCATAAAATTATTTCCATAAGTCAACATTTACACCCAAAAGTTCAGAATTCTAGTGAAATCTTGTCCATGGAAAGTGGGTCAACCTTTTCACTTGTGAGTGCAACCTACGACTCCTTGTGTCCATCTAAAAAAATGAAATCTTGCTCTATGTTCACCCGTTTTTCATTATGAGCTTCTTTGATCAGTAATCAAACTAACATCAACTTGTCAATACAGAATCACAAGATGACCGTGGTAGAAGCAGACGGCAACTATGTGCAGCCCTTTATTGTGGATGACATGGACATCTATTCAGGAGAAAGCTACTCTGTCCTCATCACCACAGACCAAAACCACTTGTCAAACTACTGGATCTCTGTAGGTGTTCGAGGAAGACTTCCCAAAACCCTGCCAGCTCTAGCCATTTTAAATTATCATCCAAACTCACCTTCTAGGCTGCCCACATTGATACCTCCCAGTACGCCTGCATGGAATGACTATGCCCACAGTAAATCCTTCACCTACAAAATCCTTGCCCGAGAAGGCACACCAATGCCCCCAAGCAACACCAGTCACAAAATTGCCCTTCTCAATACCCAGACCAAGATAAATGGCTGCATCAGGTGGTCCATCAACAACATATCATTGGTTCTGTCATCCACTCCCCATCTTGGATCTATCAAGTATGGGCTGAAGGATGCACTTCAAACTGGAAAACCAGCAGAGAACTTCCCCAGTGAATACAATGTGATGATTCCTCCAATAAACCCTAATTCAACACAAGGTAATAATGTATACAAGCTAGAGTTCAACAGTACCATTGATGTTATCCTTCAAAATGCAAATGCCCTAGCAGTTAATGTAAGTGAGATACACCCATGGCATTTGCACGGTCATGATTTCTGGGTGTTGGGATATGGAGAAGGGAGATTTACTGAGGCAGATATAACACAGTTCAATCTGAAAAACCCACCATTAAGGAACACCATGGTAATCTTTCCCTATGGATGGACAGCGATAAGATTTGTAGCAAACAATCCAGGAGTCTGGGCATTTCACTGCCATGTTGAGCCACATTTACATATGGGGATGGGCGTAATATTCTCTGAAGGAGTTGATCTAGTTGGAAAGATACCAAGTGAAGCACTGACTTGCGGAGAAACAGCAAAGCTGTTGATGAAGAACCATCAAAATTAAGAGGAATTAGCACTTTTCTGTTGTTAGTCATTCTATGATTCCTACATCTTGATAATGTATGCCTCTAGAGGATAAGCTGGTAGATGTTATGATAATTAATATCATATTATCATATCAACCATGCAATGTGCTTGGTTGATTTGGATACATCAGTTTTCTAGATAAATGGTTGCTAGCTAAAAGGCTACCAGAAAACAGTATTTGTAGGCTCTAATTATTATTGAACCACAGATGATCACAACAGAAAAATTATAGCCAGATCGAAGATGTCAGAGGAAACTGAAATGAAAATCTAGCAAGATCAAAGATTCTTCCACGTTACAGGTTAATCATCCCTCACATGAAATTGTCATATGTACGGTATGAACTGGTTTGTGCAAGTAAGAATTGATAAGATTAATAACAAAACGCATACACTGCTCCAATTAAGTTGATGGCTCCAATACTTTAGATTGAGAGAGAAGGAATTTATGAACATCAAACCTGGTCCATTTATCTTCACAAATGCACACCATCTGCAAAGCAAAGAATGGCAGTGCCCTGATACTCTCTGATCAAAGACGAACGGCTTCATAGTAATCAAACCACAAATTTGATAAGTTAATCCCAGCATTCAACTGAACAATCAATATATGTGCCCTCAATTGTAACGGCCACGTTGCAGGGGGCAACTCCAAAGTATAATTTGGCAAATCCAAGTACTTTCACATCTTAAGAGACACTGAACAATAATCAGAAATCTGGATCTTCTGAAGCTTCTGAATATACACATTGACACTGTAAGACCTCCCTTCTTAGCAGAATGAAGAATGATCAATGAAAATAATGAGGGGATGACTAGCTTACTTTGTCTTGATAACCAAAAAAACTAAACCTCTTTGCAAAATTATCAAGAAAGTCATCAAATAATCTACATTCCTCAAAAGGTTGTTTAGATTCCTTCCAGTGCATCAACCTCCAATACACATCCAGCAATGCATCTCTTCCTCGAGAGTCATCACTCTGGAACAGCTCCAATTGGAGATTCAGAAGTACCTTCACACAGTGAAGCAAGTATGAAGAGGCATTGCCTTTCACATGACCAACAAAATCAAACCGAGCCTCTTCACAGTCAAACAAGAAGACAGATATATCCTCCACTATATCCATCAGATTTAACACTAGACAAGCACCATCCAGAGCCCAATTTCCATAAATCTCTCCAGAGCACAAAGCGTGATTATCATAACTATGATGGCACTTGGTCTTCTTCTGCGTCCTTTCCAGATTTAGGATTTCACCGGTGGATGCATAGTGTAGCACCAGCTCACTTCCCTTTTCATCTAGATCACTAGGGCAAGATATTAATATGCCAAGGGGAACCTTTCTCAGTAACAAATTTGGTTCCTGACCAGAAGATTGTCTTGGCTTTCCTTCAGAAAATTTAGAAAAAAATTGAGCACAATGAGACTGGAATTCAGTTAGCCACATTCCAATCAAGCTGCTGTCATGAGGTCGAGCTGTATGAGACTTTTCAAAAGTGTTCATTTTAGAAATTCTGAGTCTCTTGCCGCGTGAAGTTTTGTTATGGGTATCTGAGGAAGGCCGTTGCTCATAGCCACTATTTGCTAGATAATTAAAGGCCCATAACCTAGATATGTCACTTAAAAGGTTAACAAGCATATCAAAGTGCACCTGATTCAATGGGCATAGAACCCAAGAAATAAATAAAACTGCAGCTTCATGTAGCTCCTTACTGCCGGCAGCCTCAGCATGCATACCTTTTGACAGGACAGAATCAAGAGAATCTTTTTGACAAAACAACAGTGCAGTTGCATAATAGAACCAAACAGGGAAATCCATCAATAGTGTCCTGAAACAAAATGTTCCTGGCATGAAGGTAGTTCATCCACATAGAACTGAAGCATGTTAAACTTGGCTAATAAAAATAACGTGCACTTACCAGGTCGAGTTATAAGCTACTGTTGTATAATCAAATACTCCATGTTCAGAAATGATATTTGAAGATTGTGATGGGCATATATGTTTTTCCACAGAAGAAGATGCCATCAAAATATGGTGAACTAGATCCAAAAATCTTTCACCAGAAATAGGACCAGTAAGGATGGACAACATGTCTTGATGTACGTTTAGAAAATAAGCATAAGAAAATGGGAATTTCAATCCCAATTCCATTGACAGACCCCACCCCATAGGCTTGGAAAGTACATCAAGCACTGCTCCTACAATTGCTGCTTTAACCTCCAATATATAATCCAGACCCCTGTCAAAACAAACTGAAATAAGTGGAAAGCATTTTTAAAACATGGGAAAATTAATCTAAAATAAAATGAGCTTCTAACTAAAGGCTTACGTCAAGAGAAACCAGTTGTGCAGTAAAGCTCTTGCCTCTGCAAACGCAGTTGGAGAAGCTACCAAGCATATGATTATTGAGCGCCAAGCCACCTGATTATGCAACTCTTTCTTCAAGCAAAGAAATGGTCTTCTAATTTTTTCCCGCAAAATTTCTGAAATATCATGCTTCAAAATCAAAGGATCAAGGCTCCACAAAATTAACCTACAAGAAATCAGAATAAAACTTACCATCATAACTGATATGATATGAACCCTATACTTATAACTAACCCAGCTAATAATTAGAAAAAACATGAGAGAATTTCTTTTTCTTCCTTTTTAGGAATAATTAGATACCATGAATTGTAGTGTCAAAGTATCAATTACTAAATGGGGACCAAACTTAAAAATTCCAGTCTTTAAATGCTTCAACCAACCAATTCTAGCTGGTAGTTGATACAAGAGCACGGAAGTACAGTTGAAGTTAGGTCACTAACATCAATCAAAATGGATAATGTGATGAACACAAATTCAAAATCAATTTGTCATTCATGAATAGGCCCATATGAATATCTATCAGTATCCAATAAACCAATAAGTAATCTAGCTGTACAATGATGTATAAGCAAACCTCATTGGAACCTCATCATGGTTGTTAGCAGAGGAATCTTCAGGAAGCAGATAAGTCAGCTTTGACACTACAGATTTCATCTCAGAAGAGCCATCACTTCCTTTTCCATTTTTATCGCAAACAGTTGATGAAAATGGGAACAAACTTGAATAATGAGATGATGATAGTGCAGCTTTGAAAGCAGCATATAACAGTCTACAAGAAAGTCCTGCAGTCACAACAGCAAATTGAAAACTAGGACCATCACAATCACAAATATATTCTAGCCATATAATCTGCTCCCCTACACAAGAAGTGGAAAAACTGTGAACTGTATATATATATACTTTTTTTAACACAACACAATACTGACTTAGAGTACATTAAAAAAAAAGGGAAAAGTTATGAAAAAAAACCCATTCTGTTGGATTTCAGCAGCCATTAATGTTAGAGAAATATAGGATCGAATAGAGCAAAACCACAGCAAAACAAATAAGAATAATGCTGAAAATAAAGAACACAAAGATGTAACGTGGAAAACCCCTAAACAATTAGGGTAAAAACCACGGGCAAGGATAGAAGAATTTTACTAAGTGGGAAATTTCTGGAGTTACAGACTCTCTCTAATAATAAGGAGAAAACCAGTACTCTCTCTTAAATTAGGAGAATGGACCAACTCTCAAAATATTTTTCCAAACTTCTCCACTCTTCTTTTTCTTCTCATTTCTCACTCTCACTCTCACTTCTTAGTTGCTTGGTTGTGTTTGAAATGAGAACAAGCTTCTCATATTTATAGGAGAAGTTAGCCCACAATTAACCAAACAAACTAATGGGCTTTGATGGTTTGGTGAGCCATGGTTTTCTTAATCCATGGATTAGGAGGAGCTAGTTGGTTTGGAGAACTTAGTTTTAGGCCATTAGATTTGGGCCAATGGTTTGGGCCAACAATTCTCCCACTTGAAGATTTGATTGAAGAGGCAATCAGATCTTCACACCATTCTTTCTACCTTGCCATTCGATGTTGCTTATGTCTCTGTCAGACCACAAGAGGATCGACACCATACGAATTTGTCAGCATTGATTGCTTTTGTCATAAAGTCTGCTAGGTTGTCCTTGGTATGAATCTTTTGCATGTCCACTGTACCTTCTTCTACTTTCTCACGAACGAAGTGGTACTGAACTCTGATATGTTTTGTCTTTGAATGGAATGCTGGATTCCTTGCAAGATGCAATGCACTCTGGTTGTCACAATATAGAGTAATGCTCTCTTGTTTGTGCCCGAGTTCTTCCAACACCATCTTCAACCACACTGCTTCTTTGCTGGCTTGTGTAGCTGCCACATATTCTGCTTCTGTCGTTGACGTAGCCACGACTGACTGTAGTTTTGAAACCCAGCTCACAGCTCCTCCTGCTAGTGTGAACACATATCCAGTAGTGGATTTGCTTTTGTCAAGATCACCTGCATAATCAGCATCAACATATCCACTGACAGTAAAGTCTGATCCCCTATAACATAATGCAACATCTGAGGTTCCCTTTACATATCTGAGAATCCTCTTGACAATCTTCCAATGCTCTTGACCAGGATTCGCCATGTACCGACTCACCACTCCCACTGCATGTGCAATGTCTGGTCTAGTACATATCATGGCGAACATTAGGCTTCCCACCGCTGATGCATACGGTACTCGAGACATCTCCATCCTCTCTTCTTCACTGCTAGGACACATACTTGAGGATAACTTGAAATTAACAGGAAGTGGGGTAGAAATTGGCTTACAGTCTTGCATGTTGAAGCGTCGCAAGATCTTCTTCAGATAATTTTTCTGAGAAAGCCAAATCTTTCTATCATTTCTGTCTCGGTGAATTTGCATCCCTAGAATCTTGTTTGCCGGTCCCAAGTCCTTCATTTCAAATTCCCTAGCCAATTGTGCCTTGAGCTCCTTGATACGATCTTTGTTGGGGCCTGCAACCAACATATCGTCAACATACAGCAACAAGAAGACAAAATCTTCTTCTTCAAACCTCTTGACATATGCACAAGGGTCTGCATTGAATCTGCTGTATCCAAGGCTCATGATGAAGGAATCAAATCTCTTGTACCAACATCTCGGCGCCTGCTTTAGACCGTACAGAGATTTGTTCAACCTGCAAACCAAGTTCTCTTTACCTTTTTCTTCAAACCCTTCTGGTTGGAGCATGTAAATTTCTTCTTCAAGATCTCCATGAAGAAATGCAGTTTTAACATCTAACTGCTCAAGCTGCAAGTCAAATGTAGCACACATTGCAAGGACTACTCGGACTGTTGTGAGTCGAACCACAGGTGAAAATATTTCGTTGAAGTCAATTCCTTCCTTCTGAGCATATCCTTTTACCACCAATCTAGCACGATAGCGATCTACTTGATCATCACTGTTGCGCTTGATCTTGTAGACCCATTTGTTACCAATGGGTTTTCGCCCTTGTGGTAGTGACACCAGTTCCCATGTCCTATTTTTATGAAGAGCTTCAATTTCTTCTTGCATTGCTGCTATCCACTGAGATGCATCTGAATTGCTCAGTGCTTCTTGAAGAGTTGATGGCTCTCCATCCTCAGTTAGAAGACAGTACGCAATGTTGCCCTCCATAATATAGTCAGAATGCCAACTTGGTGCCTTTCTTGTACGAGTTGACCGCCGAACTTCTGGAGCTTCAGCTTCAGCTGGTTCTTGTACCTCGTGCTCTGTTGTAGCTTCAGCTTCTTTTTCTACCTGTATTGTTGTAGTCTTTGTGCTTTCACCATTTGTTTGCTCTTCTTCTTTGTCTTCTATGAAGATAACGTCTCTGCTGATTACAACCTTATGGGCAGTGGGTTCCCATAGGCGGTACCCCTTAACACCATCAGCATATCCTAAGAACATACATTTTCTGGATTTTGGATCCAGCTTTGTAGTTTCTTGGATGTTGTACATTACAAATGCATGACTTCCAAATACATGAAGTTTTGAATAATCAGCTGGCTTACCAGTCCACATCTCCATCGGTGTCTTCAACTCGATGGCAGTTGATGGAGACCGATTCACCACATAACAGGCAGTGCTGACTGCTTCTGCCCAGAACTTCTTGTCTAAGCTTGCAGCTCCCATCATAGCTCTTGTTCTTTCTAACAGAGTCCTGTTCATCCGCTCTGCCACTCCATTTTGTTGAGGAGTGTATGCCGTAGTGAATTGCCTTTTGATGCCTTCCTGCTTGCAGAATTCATCAAATTCTTTGCCAGTGTATTCTCCTCCATTATCAGTCCTCAAGCACTTGATCTTCTCGCCAGATTCAAGTTCCACCCGCGCTTTGTAAACTTTGAAGACTTGAAACACATCAGCCTTCCTCTTGATAGGGTACACCCAACATCTTCTGGAATAGTCATCAATAAATGATACAAAATAATTTGCTCCTCCCAGAGATGTAACTGGTGCTTGCCACACATCAGAGTGAACCAATTCTAGAATTACTTTACTTCTAGAATTAGATGTGTTGAACTTCAGTCGATGCTGCTTACTCACAATACAATGTTCACAAAAGGGTAGTGTTACCTTTGTGATACCTTGAAGTAGATTTCTTTCTGCAAGAATCTTCATTCCTTGCTCTGACATGTGTCCAAGTTTCTTGTGCCATGTCATTATGCGTCTTTCACTTGGACTACTTGTCGCAATTGAAGCTTCTCCTTCTTGCAAAGTTTCTCCCTTCAGCATGTATAGATTTGCAGCTATCTTCTCCCCCTTCATCCATACAAGCGCTCCTCGAATTATCTTCATGGTCTTGTTCTGGACTTCAATTTTGCAACCAAGATCATCAAGTTGTCCTATAGACAACAGATTCTTCTTGAGGCCCTCCACATGCCGGACTTCTTGTATGGTCCGAACCGTACCATCATACATCTTCAGGTTGATGGTGCCAATGCCAACGATCTTCAAGGCTTGATCGTTACAGCTATACACAGATCCCCCAGAGATAGGTTCATAGTGATGGAACCATTCTCTTCGGGAGGTCATGTGAAAAGTGGCTGCTGAATCAAGAAGCCATACATCAGTAAATCTTTTACCTGATGTAGTTGCTGCTTCACACACCATGGCCTCTCCATCATCTGAAGTGTTTGCAACATTCCCTTGAGGATTGGAATCTTTTTTATTTAGACTCCAACAATCCTTCTTCAAGTGACCTTTCTTGCCACAGTGGTAGCACTTGAAAGTCTTCTTACTCCTCGACTTTGATCTACCATGATTGTAGCTTCCACTGGATCCACGTTCTATTGGTCTTCCTCTCGTCACTGTCAAAGCCTCCGCTTGTTGTGAACTTGCTAGCTTGTCTTCCTTGTTCTTGCGGCGACTTTCTTCCTCCAGAACAGCGGCTGCAATATTGTCAAAGACTAGGCTGTCCATGGGGACATTATTTGTTAAGTTGATGACGAGTTGATCATATGAATCCGGCAGACTTTGGAGTAGAATTTCGGCACGTTCACCTGACTCTATTGTATGTCCCAATGATGTGAGTTGGGAAAACAGAGTGTTCAGCGTGTTCATGTGCTCCGTCACTGAAGTAGATTCCGCCATACGCAGAGTATAGAGTCTCCTCTTAAGGAATATTTTGTTGTGGAGTGACTTGGCCTCGTACAACTTAGTGAGGTGGTCCCAGATCTCCTTCGCCGTCTTCTTCTCCGCTATGCTTGATAGAACTCCATCAGCAAGTGCCAGATGAAGATTGGCAACAGCGTTCCCGTCCATCTCATTCCACTTGTCATCTTTGACCTCAGCTGGCCTTTCAGTGATGGCCGCCAAGCAGTTGTCCTTCCTCAGGATTGCCTTTATCTTCAGCTTCCACAGTGAGAAATTACTCCCACTGAATTTTTCGATCTCATATTTTGCCGCCATTGCTTCTATTAGAAATTGCTGCAAGAGCAGAGTCTAAAAAACAAGGTGAATAATAATCTAACTTATTTTCTGATGTGGAGGATCCACTAATAGTGGCAGCCACAGAGCATACGATAAGTAGATATATATATACACCCAGATCTAGCTCTGATACCACTTGTTAGAGAAATATAGGATCGAATAGAGCAAAACCACAGCAAAACAAATAAGAATAATGCTGAAAATAAAGAACACAAAGATGTAACGTGGAAAACCCCTAAACAATTAGGGTAAAAACCACGGGCAAGGATAGAAGAATTTTACTAAGTGGGAAATTTCTGGAGTTACAGACTCTCTCTAATAATAAGGAGAAAACCAGTACTCTCTCTTAAATTAGGAGAATGGACCAACTCTCAAAATATTTTTCCAAACTTCTCCACTCTTCTTTTTCTTCTCATTTCTCACTCTCACTCTCACTTCTTAGTTGCTTGGTTGTGTTTGAAATGAGAACAAGCTTCTCATATTTATAGGAGAAGTTAGCCCACAATTAACCAAACAAACTAATGGGCTTTGATGGTTTGGTGAGCCATGGTTTTCTTAATCCATGGATTAGGAGGAGCTAGTTGGTTTGGAGAACTTAGTTTTAGGCCATTAGATTTGGGCCAATGGTTTGGGCCAACAATTAAGAAATCTAATAGTAAACTACCATTAATTGCCAGCGTATTTTGAAAAACCTAATATTATACAACAAGATAAAGTTATCAGAAAATCCAGGCTTCAATCATCGCCATTTGGCTATCACAGATACATATATAGAAAAGGATGAGAATCCTACCACCATGCCGTTCTAAACTCTCAATCACATCACCACAAGTTCTGATCAGGCCATTACAATCTTCACAGGAGATAGAGTTCCCCACCTGCAACAACTCCCCACGCCCTCCACTGAGCCGGATGACCTTGCACGAGGCCAGCGAGGTAAGCACCGCATCGATGGTTTGAACCGTGGCTTCGATCCGAGCATGGCACACCTAGATATCCAACAGTCAAAGGAAACCGCACACATCTATGGATCAAAAGAGGAAGAAACATAAATCAGGGTTATACCTCGGGAGATTTGAAGCACATGAGAGAGAGTGCGGCGTCAAGAACCCGAACCCTAGGCTGGCAATCGTCGCCGGGGTTGAGAGAACGGATGAGGGCCGAGACTGGCCCAATGAATTCATCCCCTTCGGCGCCGGCGCCGGCCTTGGATCGCCGGAGATCGGAAGCTAGTAGGGCAAACAAGCGGGTAATTTCGGGCAAAGTGCTCATCGGCACCATCGAAAGGGGGCGGAGAAAAAACATGGCGGGAGATGAAGCTTTGAGGGAATAAATAATAGGTTTGATTAATAGTGGGCCCAAGTTATTTATTATAATTTTATTTATTTACTTTTCACTTTTAATAAATTAAAACTTTTTTTTTAATCTGTTTATTATATAAAGGCACTAAGTTTTTACTATTAATAAACATCTATTCTATCCTTCTTATTAGTAATTAATTCCTTGAATAAACAGATAAAAGTTCTCACGAGGAGGCAATATATTTGTATTTTTAATAATTTCAAAATTCAATAAAAAAAAAAACATATATCTCATGACATTCACAAAAATTTAGATATTTTAATAGTTTTAACATATTCCTTTCTTTCGGTCCTTTCAATTTAAAAAGTCAGTTAGATCAATTAAAATTAGTTAAGTAATATACTCTTTTTGTTACTTTTTATCTATCACAAATTCATGTTTTTTTTATCTGTCATTTTCTAATATTAAGAAGCGTTTATTATTTTTAATAATAGAGAAATATAAAGATATAAATTAAGAGTAATTTTAAAAATATAACTAATTTTTTATAAAATTTTGTGAAATAATTAAGTTTATTAGTATGTGAGATTCAATTAACCACGACAGATAAAAAAGAACGGAGTGAGTAAAATTTATAAAAATTATATTTATTTTTTAAAATTATTTTTATTTAAAATATGATTTACTAAAATGTATAATTAAACATAATTTATTGAAAGTTATAAAAATATATTAAATTTAAAAAATTAATATTTAATGTTTCATTAATTTTTTAAATAGACAAATAAAAAAAAAAAAAAAAAAAAACTCTAAAATCAAACATGGTTTTGAGACATGATGTAAAGCCCTGTGACAGAGAATAGATGTAAGATCGAGCAAGTATTATAAGCCTGGCTTCCGTGAACTGAGATATATGTTATAAGGAAATGGGATACATGGCATGACCAATTACATTGTCAAGCACCTACAAAAATTTCAACAAATCTAGAAGTATTATAAGCCAGTCTTGCATGAACTGAGATACAAGCTTCTCTGCTGAGTTTTTTTGCTCTTTACACAAACCTCAGTTAAACCCTCAAAGCACATGACATAACTCATCCAGTAGCCACATTAATCAATTTTCACAGAGGAATATATCTTGCGGACGAACCAGAAACAGGCATAGAATCCGATCGTTCCCGTCAGCACAAAGAAGGCATAGGATACAATCAACATGTAGCCGAAGTAGAGGACCCCAGAAACAACCTTGGTGATCTCGAGCTTACTGAAGAAGTAGAAAGCTGAATACAAGAACAAGTAGAGGGCCGAAGAACCTGCTGTCAAATATGCCCTCCACCACCAGTGGTAGTCCTCGCTGCATAGCTGGAAGTAGCAGAGTACAATTGTAATTTCAGCACAAGTTATCAACAGAATGATGAAGACTATGAAGAGGAAGCCGAAGATGTAATAGAACTGGTTCAGCCATATGGAGGTCAAGATGAAGAAGAGCTCGATAAAGACAGCACCAAATGGAAGTATACCACCTATGAGTACGGAGAAAGTTGGCTGCATATACCAAGCCTGCTCAGGCACCTGCCTGGGAATCTTGTTTGTCTTTACAGGATCCTCAATTGCAGGCTTTTTAAATCCCAAGAAGCTACCAACAAAGACCAAGGGCACAGATATGCCAAACCATAAGAACACCAAAGCAAACATGGTCCCGAAAGGAACTGCACCAGAAGACTTCTCCCCCCATATCAAAGCGTTCAGCACAAAGAAAATAGAGAAAACAATACCAGGGAACATAAATGCAGTTTTCAATGTGTTCTTTTTCCAATCTGCGCCCTTGAACATCTTGTAAAGACGTGCCGAGGAATAGCCAGCAAATAACCCCATGAAGACCCATAAAAGGACCATTGCTGTCATGAGACCCCCACGATTGGATGGGGAGAGGAAGCCTAGCAATGCAAAAATCATCGTAACCAATGCCATCCCAAAAAACTGAACACCAGTTCCAACATAAACGCATAGCAGACTGGAGTTGACAGGTGGCCTGAAAACATCTCCATGGACTAATTTCCATCCACTTTCCTCCTGGGCTTCATCTTGCGCATCCAATTGATTGTAGTTAGCTATATCTCTGTATAGGGTTCTCAACATAATCATGGCAACCATGCCAGAAAGAAATAGGACAATCATAAAGGAGTTTATTATGGAAAACCAATGAATTTGATCATCATTCATGAGAAGGTAAGTGTCCCATCGAGATGCCCATTTGATTTCACTAGGCTGCAGCAAAAAATAAATAAATAAATAGATAATAAATTCTCAAGAATATAAGCAATATGACATAGAAAATTTAATATCCAAAGGTAGAGTGTCCACCTGAAAGGTAACATCATATGAGAACACAACATATTCATTCTCCGCAACTTCCTGGTGAGAATGGCTAATTGGAGTTATTTTGCTGTTTGTGTTGCAAGTCGAAACCTTAGGGTTCTTATCATCCCATTCAACATAATCATGTTTTACGCTGTTAAGGAGAGGAATGTTAAATCACAAGACAGATAAAAAATGTTAAAAAGGAATCACCGAGGATATCTTCACCTGCTTGGAATAACCTCAAAACCAACAATACGAGCATCGTCAGACTCAGGGTCCTTATGATACATTACTTTGAAGCTCAGGTGGTTATGTATGTAATACTTGCCATCATTATTCTGTCAATGAAATAACATTTGTAAGTAAATAACATATGAAAGCTTTAACCCCACCCCCACCTCCCACAAACCAAAAAAAAAAGGAATTGTAAGAGTGAATAAGGAAAATGGAAAATGGAAAATGGAACTTACACCAGTAAGCTGGCTTCCTTTCAAACCAACACGAAAACCATGTTCATAACTTGGCGTTTGACTTTCATCTCTCCGTTGTCTAACAACTGCGACAGGTAGATTATCTAAGATCCTACAAAGATAAAGACCATACTAGTTAAGATTTGCCAAGCATCTTAAGCTACAGAGTTCTAGGTGATTGTTACAGTTAATCAGGGACATCAAACTGAAGAGTGAAAAAAAATAGCATTTATCATCAGAACAAAGTCATATGAGGAAGCCCAAAATGACAAGCTGACTATCCAGCATACTTATCGGAAAGACAATTGTGATAGCAACTACTTACATATTCACCCGATATTCATCCTCAATCTTCTCCTTAAAATTCTTGACAGCTTCAGAATTAAGCTGCACACGACAAGCTACTTTGCAAGTCTCATCATTCCTCATTTTGAACTGGACCAGTGACCATCAAAGCCAACAATAAGTGAAAAGAGCCAAATATGCGTACAGAAATCAGAATATGTTAAAGCCTCACAGGTTGGAATATTCCTCAACTATCACCTCGAATGCTCAACATGAAGTTGCTTATTAATTAAATAATAATAAAATATAAGGAGCACTAACCGTATAGACCGAGTTCTCAATACGATCACCATGAAGAACTTCTCCTAAATTCTCTGCACTATTCATAATTTGAGCGGGATTACAGTATTCGAGAAAATAATAATCATATGGAAGTTGTGTCTTTGTAGATGAGAGTTTGTTCACTTTCACTTGAAGTTCATCATCCTGTCAAAGTGATTAAAATTGGACAACCACATATAGTTTAGATTCATGGATAAATAGTTAATTTATTCTAATAGGGAGAGCATAAATTTTTCAAGAGGAAGATAACAAAATCACCCGAAAACAGAAAAAGAAAGTGTAGTTCAGGATAAAGACAATTTGACAAATGGTAAATCATCAGAGTTTTGGCATAATTACAGGACAAGGCTACGAGTAAATTCTATTGGACGCGACATTGAAGATATCAATCAAGAAGAAGGTTCGAAATAGAATAAGCCAGATCTTTTAAGTACAAAAGGGATCCTTGTAGCAAAAAAGGGACTTGATATCACATAATTGGGAAGCTCAGTGATGTATATCCATAAAAGGACATCTCTGTTGTAATGGAATGCTGGCTGCATATTTCTAGGGATGAAGCTCCAAGTTTGAGCATCAAGGGGTAAAACCTTACTACTAGTTTTTCCCAGAAGGACTTCACTAAAATTTCTGATAACAAAAACCAACAGAAACAATCAAATAAATTGGCATGAGTCAAACTGAGAACATGATAAATGCACAGAAAAAGAAAAGAAACAATACAAAGATAAGATTTTTGGATGGTGTCGATTTCCATGATCTATAGCAGATGATAATGTAGTTGAATGAACTAGAAGCTTACATCATAACCTAAATAATCCGAAAAATAAACCAAACATCACATAATTATATCAGATCTCCAAAAGATTGATTCCTCGATTTAAACCAAAAACAAAAAAAACAAAAAGGAAGAATGTCCTCCCAAAGCAAGGAATAATGAATCCACAAAAAGAAGTCCAGATCCAACAAGTAAATCAACATACAGTTAAAACATCGCACTCCAGAAATCCCCGTTGAATCGAAAGATTATACAAGACCAACTACTAATTCCACGCATTCAGAGCCAGATCCGGCACCATGGAAACATATCAACAACCAAAAACCTACAAATCTAGCTGATAAATTCGAGAATGCATCAAAACCTAGCTAGATCCGTCTCTATTTCGATCAAGAAGAACGCTAAAGTCATCACCTTGTGGAAATCGCGAGGCGCGACGCCGGGAAGGTAGAAGGCTCGAGCGGAGCAAGCAAAGAGGAGGCACAAGAGGAGGATCACGGCGACACCTCCACGGTTCCCCATCTCCAGCAAGCGGCGAGAGAGAGAGAGAGAGAGAGAGGGTTTCTATCTCGAGGTCTCGGGAAGAAGAAGACGACGACGAGGCGAAGGAGTGAAGGAAATAAGATTATTTATCGAAATTTTAAGCAATGGATTTGGGACTATATCCTTACGACTCGAAAACCGACCAGTTTGCTTTGAGCTTTCTTATTGGATGGGTTGTTCTTGAGTTCTGGTCTTTTTGTTAGTGTTTTATATTAACAATCATAATCATATGAGTTCTATTAAATAATTGCAATTAGTGGAAAGTAATAAGTAGTCCCTAGACATAACCTCAATCAAAAGTCCCTTAACTTTAATATTTTTTTAAAAATTAGTTTTTTGTATCACAACCTAATAATTTATAAGGTAAGACACTTGACTTTTACACGGGAGATGAAGAGTTTGACTCCCTCCCAATGCACAGTTGAAAAATAATAATAATAAAATGTGTGTGAATTTTGAATGATTTATCTACATTTTAAAAAAATTATAAATACCTGACTAGTACTTAGGAGCATCATATGAATTTTTTTGACTCTCTTACCTTTCACTCGGATGAAAATGTGCTTAAAGTCACTCCGACTAAAGCATTCAACCAATTAATTCAACTATGTGCTACTTACTATAGATAATCTTCCACAATGATTGTTTTTTTTTTTGTGCCACTATCCCCATCTATTTGTCTATTTGTTTTTGTAATACCTATATTCACTATTGGTAAATCTGAGACATCTCTCTCCCTACTTTATCTTGTATTATTTGACTGCTCTTTTTATTTATTTAAATCATTTTTTGTTTTTTGAGACAAGGTGGAAAAGCTATTACTATTTATACTATTCACTATAAGTGGGGAAGAATTTGAACTCCTGATCTTATAGGTAATTCATGTATTTTATCGTTGAGTTATACCAATGCTGGAGTTTATTTTAAAAAAAATAAAAAAAAATATCAAAATTATCCTTTTATGTTGGTAATATTCCGAGATGAGTTATGAATTTTTATGATCAACATGCTAATTAGCCATTATTAAAATTAATATGAATAATTGGAAATTATGATGTCCCCAAATAAACATGAAGGACTTTGGTTTAAAGTCAATTCAGTTGGTTGTGTTCGGTGATAGAGAAGAAAAAGATGTTTGTTAAGAAAAAAATTGGTTGGATTTAGACAAAGTGGTTATTGTGAAGTGCTATTTTCACCTTTATTATTATTATTATTATTATTTATTAATAATCATTTGATTTGCAAAAAAATAATCATTGATGGTAATATTTTGGTAACACTATATTAGTTGATTTATGAACATTTATTTTGGACACTAAGGTAATTTAATTTTTAATTATAACAAACGTTTTATACTTAAAATTGTATTTTTTGTTATTAAAGGTCCTTGATTTCATTTAATGATTATATTTATAATATTAGTTAAATTTATAAAAAAAAATTATATTGCTCAACTAGACACCGTTGGCCAAAGACTTTGCTGTGTTCGTGCTTAGATATTTAAAATCTTGAAGTTTGTGTATATTTACTTATTTTCAGTATTTAATTTATACAGTTGTATTTAATTAATATTTTAATCAATAATTCTATCAAAAACTTTAAGTAGAGAAATATTATATTTACATGCCAAGCTTGTCAACATATTGTAAAATATTTATTTTAATAAATAACATAATAACGCTAATAATCCAAATAAATACTTCACTTCTAACCCATTCATTCCATTTAAACATCCCATTTCAATTTTAAATTTTATTAGAAAATTTTGTAAGTGTTGGGCCGATGGGTCTCGAACACACAGTGGACAATTCCTAGCAGTCAATACTACTCACCAGTTAAGGATCAACGGCTATCAAATCATCACAATTTCATTCAAACACTAATGTACAAATTTTCAAGATGAAGAATCTTTATGGGAAAACTCTTTACTAAAAAGAGAAAACCACAAGAACCTAGGTATTCAAGTTGTATGATAAATAGCTACAGTGTTCTTTTTCTTCTTAAGCTACAAATTAGCTTAATCTAGCAAATCGATGTATACAATCAACAGTATGCCTTCCTTGAGGAATGAAGAACACACAACAATAATAATAATAATTAACTTGTCCTAGCCAACTTCCCACTTTCTGGCAAGCATAACTTAGGTTTACAAGAATAAAGAAGAAGAGCACAAATGTACCTTCTTTTCTTCTTCTTAGAGCTCTCAAGCTCAGATTCCAAGCTCTAGAATGTCTCCAAGCCTTCTTAAATCTACTAGAGGCTTTCGCTAAGGGGATCCACTATCTTTATACCTTTTTATTCTTGTAGCGCAAAATCTGACGAATTTACTGAACTTTGCTATGAGGCATCATATGATTCCGGGCTTCAATCCTGATCTTAAGTATAACTTTAATCATCTCATGTATGTGAACGACTTAATTCTAATTACTCAGACCACTAGGAAGTCTGCTCGCAACATCAACCTGTGTCTTTCCATTTATGAGTGTCTTACCGGTCAACGTGCTAACAAATCTAAATCTGAACTTTATTTTCCTTATCGGTTCAATTGTCTGGGCTTCAATTCTGGATCCTTTCCTTTAACCTATCTTGGGATTTATATCTCCCCCAATCGTCTAGCTTTCTCCAACTTCACTCGTATGCTGGACAAAACAGAGAACTCTTTATCCAATTGGAAGCCTTCCCATATTTCCATGGCGGGGAAAATCTATCCTTATTAACTTAGTGTTAATGTCTGCCCTTGTGTATTACCTGTCAGTTTATCCTGTTCCTGATTCGATTTTGGACAGTATTACTGAGGCTGCTAGATTGTTTTTCTGGTCTAAGAGTGGCAATAGAAAGGGCATGAACTCTGTGAACTGGACAAATATTACACTTAGCAATATTGAGGGGGGTTCCTCTATTCGTAATCTGCACGCTTCTAAGATTTCTCTTATGGCCAAAAGTGTTATTGCTTATTTAAATCACCGAGATGCCATTTGGGTGGATATCCTCCATCACAAATATGGTCAAATGAACTTTTGGATTGACTCTATTCTAGCAAATTATTCTTGGTTTTTTAGGGGTCATTGGTATAATGCTAATATTATTAAGCCCCAGCTCTGGTTGCATCAATTTAATATTATTCACACTGATTTTATGCTTGACCCCTGGTATTTTGAAATCCCGTTGGCCTTCAAACCTACCTACATCAACATGAACTATAATCTAGATTCTCTAAGTGTGTCTGATCTCTTCGTGGATAATGCTTGGAATATCAATTTGCTTCATGAGGTTTTTGGTGAAAATCTGAATGTTGACTATAGCTTATTCATGAAAAAGTCAGCAGCAGCAATGAGAATAGTTGGGTGTGGTATCCCAAATTTAGAAAGCACAAGCTCACATCCATGGTATATGCCCATTTCAACAAAGCTGCAGGTAACTAGAACCCTTTGGATGGTTGGGGCAATATTTGGATTTTCAAAATTGCTCCTAGGACTAAACACTTTCTCTGGCTATTACTTCACAATGGTATCAAAACTTATGATTATCTTTATAAGTTGAATCTAGGCCCTCAAACTTTCTGCAGATTATGCAACTTTGATGTTGAAAACACTGAACATCTTTTCAATGCTTGTACTAAGGCTCAGCTTATCTGGAATTTGGTTAGTAATGCTCTTGGTAAACAAGTTTTTTTTTCATGAGGGATTTTCATTTGGAAGTTGGCTTAGCCCAGCAAATTCTGACTTCACCAAATACGATCAATCGATGATTGCTGTTGTCTCTTGGCTTATCTGGAAAGCAAGGGTGTAACCTTATATTCCGGAACGAGACTCCGGACCTGCATGCTATACTTATTAGAGCTATCAACCACGTCAGGGAGTATTCTCAATCTTCATCTTCTCAGTGTGGGAAACAGCTAATTCTGAATAATTTTACCTTCACTGATAAACCTTTTCTCTTTGTTTCTTCTGTGGGAAGTAGTGAGAATGGAGTTTTTGGTGCAGGGTTCTATCTTATAGATACTAATTCACAATTCTTATGTGCAAGCTGCTGCAGCAATCATGCGAAGTCAGGTCTTGAAGTTGATGCACTGGCCCTTTCTTCGGCTCTGGGCAGCATGTTCGCTTCGGAATTACCAACTAGCACAATCTTCATTGCCAACACTGAGCTATATAACCTCATCAAGGCTAGGAGTTCACAACAAGCTTGGTGTCTCAATTGCCTGATCTCTAGCATTTCTGACTTTCTGCAGAGCCTAGGACGACCTCAAGTCTACATTATCCCCAGAGATTGGCTGGTTGCGGCCACCTGTCTAGCTCTTCATGGTGTTAATTCACATGTATTTACACTATTTCACCAAGGAAGAAACCTTCCATACTGGCTAATGAAGCACTTCAGCAACGCTGGTATTAGTGTGTAACCCTCTTTCTTTTTTCTAGTTTTGTTTTGATTTTAGTCTTTGTTTACTTGTCTTTGTTTTTGTAGCCTCTTTTGGCTTTGGTCTGTATTCTATGAACTCATGTATTTTCCTTTTTTCAATTCAATAAAATATCTCAGAGAGTTTTTTCCCTCAAAAAAAAAAAAAAAGTCTCCAAGCCTTACCCTTTTTTAAATCTTGAAGATCTAGCCCACAACCTCCTTCTTTCCTCTAAAGAAAACTCTCCCGAATGCACTGTAGATCATAGAGAGAATGAAGAGTTAAATAAGTCTTTCGTGCTGCTATAGTACCATATGAGTTCCATGAGGGTCGAATTCCGTCCGCATGACTTTCCCGAAATTTGAAGGTCTCTTATGGCTACTACATTACATATGCATACGGTTACTCTCGGGAAATTTCATACGGGCATGTTGTGACCCGTATGCCGTTCACATAATTTTTCCTCAAACTTGAGAGTCTCTTACAGTCTGCTACAGTGATTTCTGCACAACCTCATTTTGAATTATACACTTGTTCTAGGCTTCAAATAAGGGCTGGACACGTTACAAACATTACATAGGTTCTTTAAAATTTTTCCATCCTACATATATATATGCCCCTTGGCCCTTGAGCCTTGAATGCAGTTGCCCACACTGTTATCATCTAATAATATATACACACACATGTGGTATTGTTTATAGTTTTGTATTCACACTTCTCTAGACATTATATATTTAGTTTTTGCATCGTCTTTTATACATTCTAATTGATAATCATTTATTATCAAATATTACAAATAAAAAATTACACGATATGTAAATAAGATGCTTTTTTCCCATAAACTTATTAAATGATTTAGTGCCAAAAAAAAAAAAGTTTATATATATATATATATATATATATAGTTTTACCTGAGTTATATTACTGTATTATAATAACACTAAAATATCTTTGGTTCTTTCCAAATTTCAATATATCAAAAAAAAAAAAAATTCTAACTTGTTTATTACTCTAAAAATCCTCATATTTTAAAAACTTTACTTTTTAATTTATTTTTTTTAAATCATATAGGGTGTGACGGGAGTTTGACTTCCTCGCAATATGTCGCGGTTAAACATGTTTTTTATTGGTAGAGTTTGATTTTTCATAAAGATTTTTCCTGCATTCGTATGTTTTTAGTAGTGGTTTATCCATCTTGTCAAACAAAAAAACAGAGTTCATAAATAGAACTCTTATATTTAAAATAAATTTATTAATTAAGATTTAGGTTGTTTATGTAAATATGTTAATAAAACTGTGCAATGATTAAAACATTCAACTCTATCGGAGGTTGACTTTCAACTAATATGTGATTGAGACATTATAACATATGTTATTATATATATAATGTTAATAAAATAGGTTTTATCTATTTTATCTAATGCTAATAATGGTTTATTAAACGTCTTGTAGGATTGTTTAACTCTAAATAAATTTTATTTGTGTATTTAATTATATGAGGTTCATGTGTTTCTGACTAAAGTAAATTTGATACTTTTCATTTGAATTGTGTTCCAATGTTGTTTTTACTTAATTTATCATATATTTTTTTTCCTTTTTCTTCTTTTTTTTGGTAAATTAGGGACAGTTATATCTATGTTATATTCTATACGTGTGGCTTATAGTTGATGCTCCATTATGATTTTTTTATTTATTTTAAAAAAAACTGTACTTCATTTATATTTTTTTTTATATGATTTAAGTTATAATATATAACATATTTGTCTTGTTCCTCCTCCATACTAGTGTACATCCATACTCGTTTATTTTTTAATTTGTTGTTTATTGACTTTATAAAAAAAATAAAAAAAAATAAGTTCTTTCAAAACAAGAATAAAAAATATACACACGCATATGTAACATGTTCATTGTATGAGAAACCCTAGTTTTTTCATCTAATTATATCCACGAAACCTTCTTGTAAACACCGTTAAACAAATTAAGAACATAATAAAAAACTAATCTCTATATTTCATAGATGATAACAAGAAAAGAAAGGCAATATATAATTACTTCATAACAAATAATACCTAACACATAGACACTCTTTAACTTCACCTTCTTGCTAATCAAAAGCCATGGCCTCACCAAGTTTTCTACGTTCATCGAACCACACGAGAAACGTGGTTGTGAAGATCATCTACCCCGGCCGCCATATCGAGCTCCATGATAAACCGATCATCGCAGCCGAAATCATGAAGAAGAATCCTCGCTGTGTCGTTACTCATCCCGATATTTTTCGACACCCATGGTCTGTAGTATCACCTGAGACAGTGCTAATGCAAGGCAAGAAATTCTTTGTTGTACCTATCACAACCATTAGAAAACTAAGACATGCTCAAATGAGCAATCCATCTACAACTGCATTAACTTCATCACAAAGAAATTCTTCGTCGATAACTAGTCCTTCATTGGTGCATGATCATCCCGGACACAATTCAAACAATTTTAAGAGCTTGTGTGGATTGAAATTTCAAAAATATGGGGATGATGAACATGATGATGGTGGATGTTTTACATGTTTAGTTTCAAGAGCTAAGGGTGTAAAACAAGAAGAATTAATGCCAAAAAATGGCATGAGTTACAACATAGAAGAGTTTCATCAATTGGAGGAGATGAACAGAAGAAGAAGAAGAATGAAAACAAGTTTTGCAAATGGTTCTTCTCCTGCTAAATTAACATCTTCCAATTGGCAACCAAGTTTGCAGAGTATCAGTGAGGAATATTAATCTTCATATTTTTCATATCAATGCTGGGAATGCTTATTAATTGTTTGAGCAGGTTTTTGAAAATTCAACAAAACTTTAGGTTGCTTTTCCATTTTATTTTTAATAAATTATTTATTTAATTTTAGAATCCAACTATTGACTAATCATTATGAGTTGCAAGGCTGGCAAGAAAAATACTATGGAGAAAATGAACTCTATATTTTTTCAACATTGTTGAGGAAATGTGAAGGAATTTTCCAAATTCTATGTAGAAATTTAAGCTTTAAACTTTAATGAGAGGTTTGATGAATCATAATATTCTTGAGAAAAATTGAATATTTAATCTCATTCTTATAACATTTATCTTTCTTATCAACTGACTCAACCCATTCTCACACCAAACGAATTCTATATATATATATATATATATATATATATATAGATCAAGAACATATTAATTAAGAATTAATTTTGTATAAGTTGCCCACATGGAATA
>JAFBII010000023.1:0-64000 GCA_020875875.1 Dioscorea alata | reverse complement strand
TAAAGCATAAACATGGTATTTGCATCATAACAATACCAATTAGAAATTTATAAAGCCGAAAAAACATGACTCACGAAATATTGAATCAGAATGATATTAGTACCTTTGCATTTTCTGCAGACATGAAGGTTACATAGCCAAATCCACGAGATCGGCCAGTTGACCGCTCCTGATGTTTAAGATACATAGTTACTATATGAAACATATCATCTTCTTGAAATCTAATCTCGGAGTTTGCATCTAATTCAATTTATATGAGAACCACATAGGATAAACATGTCCATGTAATAAATCTGAAAGAGATTCCTTTCTTGCATAAAGAATTTAAAAAGCTTCATTGCCTGCTAATTGATATGGGTTAAACACATCAATTCATCACCCCAAAAAATGAAATTCCTAAACGACGGGACAGAAATTCTACTTTAAGTAAACCCCAACAAGCACAAAACCACCTGATTTTATGACCAAAAAAAAAAAAATGAAAATTCCAAACCTTCATAACAATGCAATCCTCCAGCTCACCAAACTTGCTCATGTACTGCTTCAGCCCATCGGTATCTACATCCCACGGGATTCCAAGAACCTGCAGTAAAAGCCCAAATCTCATAAGAAAAAAAAGAAACCCCAAAATAAATTAAAAAAAACAACCAACAGCTAAAGAAGACACGGCCACTAACCACGAGCTTCGTCGCCATGAACCAAGAGAGTGCGAATCAGCACCACAAAACCACACACAAAAAAAAACCCATTTTTTCGCTCTCCAATCAAAAGAAACACTCTTCCTTTCCTCTTCGACCACTCTACCTCTCTCCCTCAATCTATGACCCTCTCTCTCGGCACTCGAAATCTCTCACTCTCCTGCAGATGAGCACACAAACGCACACCCTCGGTTTATTTCGCATAGATTGCGGTGCCCTTTAGCTATTCGACCAAAGGCCGAGAAGAGCACGAGAGGAAGGAGAAGGGGCGGAGAGAAGGACCCCATAGGGTATGGCGATCGCGCTCACAAACGCTCTTACCTCGCGGCACGCAAGCTCGCTCTCGCTCTCGCTCTCGCTCGCCCTCCCCGGCGCTCGTCTCGACGCTCCGCTTGTGGGTTTCCTTCTTGAAATGCTTTCTTTCAGTGGGATCGGGGTTGATAAGAGCCATTTCCAAGAGGCGGACAAATCCTGACCGTCCAATGGAAAGATTGTCTCGTGATCTGTACTCATTAGATTGCTTATATTTAGTAATAAAAGATTTTACCCGTTGGAAAGTTTGCCACCTGACCTTCCAAAAATTTTGACACACAAACCAACCAATCTTTAGTTTTATTTTTTTAACATTTTTTTTTATTTTGAATTTAATTTAAATACATTTTTTATGTTCAATTCTTTGTGTAGAGATTTTTTAAATGGAAAGCCGTGATTTATTCATTAAAATTTATGATTTTTAGAAATAAACTAATTATAAATCTAGTTTCTAATTTAAAACATCAAAATTAAGCAATTTAAATCTAATTTAAAACATCAAAATTAAGTAATTTATATATATAGTTATTTAAATCTAATTTAAAACATCAAAATTAAGTAATTTAAGGAAAAAGTAAATGATAATCTGGCTTTAATTACCTATTGAGTTAGTGGCGCACAACAAAGTATCATGAACAAGTCTAGTTTCTTTTATAGAGATTTGTTAAGCACAAGCCATTTATTTTAAATTTTGCATTGTCATAGATACATTATGGTGTCTGACGAATGAAACTTTACAGGGGAGAGAACTAACTTATATGCTAGTTCCAAAGTCACATTCTGAAAACACCAAACTTTGTAGGCTCTGGAGTGTTTTTGATGGAGGCTGATAAGCACAAACCCAGTATTTTTCGAGTGTCCGCAGGGTCTATGATGCCATCGTCCCAGAGCCTTGCTGTAGAATAATATGGGCTCGCTTCTTTTTCATATGCTTCCACAACCCGGGCTTTGAATTGTTCTTCGTCTTCTTCACTCCACTGTCAGAACAATGGAAACATCACTAAAGAGTGACGATAATCTTTTGTGAATTACAAAAGGATGAGACATAGGTGCCAGAAGGCAATCCAGGATTTCACAACCATGTATATTCATTAATGGTTGGCTGGTGTTCTACATACTGTTTATTCATGAACAACGATAGCAATGTCTTGCTAAACAATGATGGAAAAGAGATGCCGAATCAATACCTCGATTCCTTGCCTCTTCTTGTTGCTCCTTTCTATCTGGGCCAGGACACCAGCTGCCTGCATGTGAAACAAATTACATAGAAGGAAGATTGTAGGATACACTATTCGAGTTATCCACATCAAAATTTTCACATGTTTATGAGGAAGCCATCAAATGAATAGATAAATTGAGTGGATTGTCTGAACACTGAGTGGATTTTCTCATGTTAGTAAACTAATACAATGTGCACGATTCCACTTCAGTTGTGAGAAATTGTGTACTACTTAATGGATGCCACATTTACAACTCCATAACTTGAAAATAAAAATATCACAAGATTGTAGTATAGTGAGGAATTTGCCACCAATTATCAGATTAAGATAATGATCTAGTTCTACCAAGAGCAAAAGCAAAAATATCAGATTTACAAATCAGATTAAAGCAAAACAAACTTCAAATGGAAACAATTTGTTACCTGATTACCACCCATGACTGAAATTTTGGCAGTAGGCCACATGAACAAAAAGTTAGGACTATATGCACGTCCACACATCCCATAGTTCCCAGCACCAAAACTTCCACCAACAATTATTGTTATTTTTGGAATCTGCAATGTGCCTTAGGTGTTAATATGATACATCTGGTTATCAGACAATATGCCATCATTTCATCAATGGCTGATAAAGATTTCTGTGCAATAACCAGAAAGAAAATGACACAGGAAGTGATTCATAAAGAATAATATATATTTCAGAGGAGGAGTGTTCCATTAGTTTTCTAAACACTCTAACTCAGTGAAACTGAACAAAGTTCTTATAGATCAGATCAGGTAAAATTATATCATTAGTGGCATTTAGAGCTTAAAACAAGCTATTACTACTTCCCATATAGGTTCAGACGAATCAGACCACTCAATGAATTTAGAGCTATTCACTTTGATTCCCATCCAATCTGATAATCTTTATGCTTTTCTTGTCATTTTCAGGGGAGGTTCTTTGAAAACTTAATTTGAAAGTATATTCTCTATTGTGGATATTTGGCTTGTTTTCATTGGCAGATGTCATCATTAAAACTTTATCTGCATGCCTTGTTGATGAAAAGAAAAATTTACCTTGGCACAGGAAACGGCCATGACCATTTTAGCTCCAGCTTTGGCAATACCATTTGCCTCAGATCTTGACCCAACCTACACACAGAGAGGTCTGTACTTGTCAATGAGATTAGAAGAATAATCCAATGATGAAAGAAATGTAAATAAAACTACAGGCTACAGCAGATGAACACAATCAGTTGACAAATTTGGGCTATACAAAAAGACACTTCATGTTCATGGAAATTCATTTTTATGACTCGATGTCAAAACAAATAAGAAAAAGAATGAAAACAAAGATCAAGATCTTACCATAAACCCAGTTATATTTTGAAGAAATATCAAAGGTATATTACGTTGTGCACATAACTCAATGAAGTGAGAGCCTTTAAGAGCAGATTCAGTAAATAATATGCCATTGTTTCCTATTATTCCAACTGGCTGCCCAAAGATTCTTGCAAAGCCAGTTACCAGTGTCTGCAATCGTATAAAGTTAGGGTGCCTAGATCCACAATCTGTGAAAGGAAAAATATAGAATTAAAGTTAAATCTGGGTCCATAAATCTTACTGTGCCATATAATTTTTTGAACTCGTTAAATTCACTGCCATCTACAATCCGAGCAATAACTGATCGAATATCAAAGGGCTGCTTCTGATCAGTTGGTGCAATGGAACGTAGTTCCACCACGTCATGTAATGGCTCTTTGTAATCAGAAATATCACTTGGAGGACTATTTATCCCTTTGCCAGCCATGTACAAGTTCTTGATAACATTTCTCCCAATCTCCAGCCCATGAAGTTCATCTAAAGATTGTCAGTACATAAATTATCAATCATCTAAATTCCCTGAATTGGAGTTTATAGGTTTCAAAATGTAGATAAGGAAAGACAAGAGAGTAAAGAAGCGGAGAAACCATCTGCAAAGTGATCTGCAACTCCTGATACTTTACAATGCAATGATGCACCCCCTAAATCTTCAGCAGAAACTGTTTCTCCTGTAGCAGCCTAATAAAATTGTTCCATCAGATTCTACCTAAATTTGAGAAATAAGTTTCTCGTCGGTTTCAACTATAAAAAAAAAAAAAAAAGAATTATGAAAAATTTAAATAGAACCCATACTAACCTTCACAAGTGGAGGACCAGCTAAAAAAATTGTACCATTCCCTTTCACTATTACACTTTCATCAGCCATAGCTGGTATATAAGCACCCCCAGCAGTGCAAGAACCCAAAACTAGAGCTATCTGAGGGATACCATCGGCGGACATTTTTGCTTGGTTGTAAAAGATTCTTCCAAAATTATCTCGATCAGGAAAGACTTCAGCCTGTCTTGGAAGATTAGCACCTCCACTATCAACAAGATACACACATGGCAAGCTGCACTGTGAGGCAATTTCTTGAGCCCTAAGATGCTTCTTGACAGTAATAGGATAGTATGTACCTCCCTTCACAGTAGGGTCATTAGCAACAAACATGCACAAACGTCCATGAACTGGTCCAATTCCAGTGATAATTCCACCAGATGGTAACGAGTCCTCATAAAGGTCATGTCCTGCAAGCTTCATTGTCAATGCAATTTAATTTAGAAATTAAAAGTGAAAAATAACACCACCAGAGAGGTAAAGTTTAAATATTTATAAAGCAACACTATCAAGAATTCATGGATAAACAAGAACAAAATTCTGGAGAAGAACAGAATAAAAAATTAAATGCAGTATCACATCAACATGCAGAAACATTGTATGAATTATAAATGAGTAAATCTAACATTACATCTCAATAATCTCATTCAAGCAACATTACAGTCAATTACGATAAGTTTCGCTAAGGACTCAAACATCCAGAAGAGACAGCATACATTACCAGAAAGCAGAAATATAATAGAGAAAAGATAGATGATAAATTGATGAACAACAGTAATAATCTCGAATTATTTTCAAATTAACTCCAAATTCACTTGATTGACAACAAATTGAATGCGTAAAACCTATCAAAATCCTTCAGACGCCAATCATTTTCAAAGATCTTAAAGAGGTAGGGCAAAAAATCCAACCTGAGATAACTCAAAGAAAGATGATCCAGGATCAATCATGCGATCGATCCGTTCCCTCGGCAGGAGCTTGTTCCGGCTCCTGTTCCGCTTAACGGCCTCCACCCCACCTCCGGTAATAACCTATAATCAATAAGCAATGTCAGCAACAAACTCACTGCTATAACTACTTGTATTGCAGTGATACCTTTCGAATGTGGGATTGGAGATCAGAGATGAGCTGCTGCACAGCGGCGGAGTTGCGAGTGAATGTGTCCGAACTCCGATCAACGCCGTCGGGAAGCGCTCCGGCAGCTAAGGCCATGAGACGCTGCTGGGTGTGGGTGTGCGAGGAGGTTGGGAAGCTCCATGATCGCCGGGAGAGAGCCCTGAGCATCTCTCTCGCTGAATGCTTGGATTGGATAAGAACGAGAAGGTTTGCTTGTTTGAGACGTCGAAATTCGATTTGAATAAATTTTTAGTGAACTCGCGAGGATGTGGATCAGAGCTGGAATTGCTTATTATAAACCTCCTTTTTGAAAAATTTAATATTATTATATTTTTAAAGTTTTTTATTTATTTATTTTTATTATCTTTGTTTATCTTCATTCAATATAAACACTGTTACACATTTATAATGCGTTGTCTAGGCCTCATGTTTGGATGGATGGATGGATGGATGTGTAACAGTAATTGATGGGAAAGTAATGGATGGAAAATTGATTTCTTAGAAAGTAATGTTTTTTTGTTTGGTATGCATTGAAAATTTTGATTAAATTGATGGGAATGTAATATTTTTATGTTTGGTGTGCAACCACATTCCTGGGAACTTTTTATATAATGACATAAATGCCCTTATGTTATTTTACTCAAACAACCTTTCATTGTTTTTAGTATTAAAACAAAAAAACATATTAGGCTTGATTCAAGCCACATTAGTATATAATACCCAAACCACACCGTATAATATACCAAAATACCAAAAAATATAGTATATAAATACCCAAATTATATAGTATATGATGCCAAAATACATTGTATATAATACCCAAAATACACCATATATAATACCAAAATGCACAATATATAATATACCAAAATACATAGTATTTGGCTTGGCTCAAATACACCTCTGTTAGTTACACATTAGTATATGATACCAAAATACATAGTATATAATACCCAAAATACATAGTATATAATACCCAAAACACATAGTATATAATACCAAAATATATAGTATATAATATACAAAAATACATAGTATTTGGCTCGGCTTGAATACACCCATGTTACTTACACAATAGTATCTAATACCAAAATACATAGTATATAATACCAACATACATAAAATACAATATACCAAAATACATAGTATTTGTCTCCGCTCAAATACACCCATGTTACTTACACATTGGTATATAATACCAAAATACATAATATATAATACTCAAAACCTAATTGCAATTAGATGTAATTTTGAAAAAAGTGTAAGGGTAATTTTGTCAAAAGCTAGGGGTTCAGTTTCCATTCCCATGGGAATCCAATTTTCCAACAAAATAGTGAGGGAATCACTTTCTCTCACCCTGATAGAATTACTCTCCCATGTCAATCTTACTTTTCAGGAAAAAGTCTCTACCAAACATGGCAAAGTTATTCCAAGGGGTCACTTTCCAGAGAAAGTAAGCCACATTCCCATCTATCAAACACCCCTAAGTCTTATATCAAAACGATGATTCTCTTTCATTTGAATAAGATCCCAAAAATTCCAATTTTTTCTTTATACGAATTGAATCATTTAAAACAGAAAATATCAAAGATATAAGTTTGTTTATTTTGAAATAACATATTCCCCTCGTTTCATTATATGTGTCGATTTTTAAAACTTTTCTACGTCTAAAATTATTTGTCCACGTAACTATTTTAAATATTGTTTTTTTAAATTAATGTTACCAATCTATTTATATTTTCATTCAATTCACTAGTACAATTTTAATGGATAACTAACCCTATATGAAAATTTTAAGGGAAAATTACTATTCACCCCTCGCGAATTGCAAAACTTCCCAGACAGCCCCTGCAAGTTTGTAATACCCCAGAAAGCCCTTCCGTTAGTGTTTGAATTCCTTTTTCCCCCCTGTCGTTCATTTGTACAAGGTTTATGCTGTGAAATACCGTGCGTGCCCTTGCAAATGGTGGGAAAAAAACCGCCCAGTCACATCATGTTAAACATTTTTTATTTGGCTTTTGTCAATCTTTTTTATCCCTGCTTGCGTTGATTTTTCTGAAATAAAGTTTGGAAGATTCATCGTTTGCATTCGTTTGAACTCCGCCGGTTGGCCGATAAGCTGAGATAAGGTGAGAATGTCTTCCTTTCCATCACTTTGATCATCCTTTAAGTGAGAGTACCAATTTATATTTATTTATATGCAGGTTTCAGGTTTTTAATGGAGAGTTTTTGTGCAATTGCAAGATACAACGGTGAGGGACGAGTGCTAGTGTTCACGGCACAGACTTCTTGGGATTCAATCTTAGCGGAGATATGTGACCGATGGGGTCTTGATGTTTCCCATGTTAGGGTGAAGTTTATCACACCCGATGGACATAAAACGATTTGTCCAATAGAAAATGAGGTTGACTTCCAGCGCATGTGTCATGTATACTCACTCTTCAAATGCGCTGCAGTCGATCTCGTTGTTGAGACAGATGATGTGCCATTGTCGCATCATAGTCAAAACGAATTCTTGTCATTGTAAAGTTCTTATCCTTTATCTTTACTTTTGAAGTCATATGTGTTCGCCTAATTATTATAGTTACCGTTTAAATATTGTATTTTTTATTTAACTACACCATTTTCCGTTTAACAAATAGTTTCTGTGTTTAACTTATTATTTTATTGTTTAAATATACATGTTTCAAGGTAACTTATTTTGTTTCCGATTAAGTTACTGATGTTTTCCGCTTAACTGAAGTGTTGGCAGGAATTCTGATTCTGCCAGCGCACCTGTTCCATCTCATGGCGACCCGGACGGTGGAGCATGTCTTCCGTCCTCCTCGGATCATCCCGAAGTGCTGTCGTTGGATATCGGACAACGTTTCGTAGACGTTGACCATTTAAGAGACGCGCTTCGGAATTTTGCAATCAAGAGGAATTTCGACTTCAAATTCATAAAGAATGAGAAACACAGGGTGACTATAGAATGCGCTGCCGTTGGTTGTGGCTGGCGCCTTCATGCATCGAAGGAATACAATAAAAATACGTTCAGAATAAAGACAATGCACCCGTCACACAATTGCGGTGGTGGAATTGGCTCGGTGTCACATCCGAAAGCGTCGAACAAATGGGTAAGCGCACGAGTGATTGACAAGCTTAAAAGCCAGCCATTGTACAGGCCTATCGACATTCAGAAGGACATGTTACGGGAACACGGTGTCCACATTCCATACAAGCAAGCTTGGTTGGGTAAAGAGCGTGCCCGGGTGATTCTCGACGGCAGCGACGTCGCCAGCTATGATCTGCTGCTTTGGTACGTGGATAAGGTGGCCGAGACAAATCCCGGCAGCATTGCGATTGTAGAAAGAGACGGTGACCGTTTTAAACGCGCATTCTTCTCGTTCCGTGCTTGTATCATGGGATTCAAGCGGGGTTGTAGGCCGCTGCTGTTTGTCGACGGTACCCATCTTCTTGGAAAATATCGTGGTACGTTGCTGGGCGCCACAGGCAAAGATGGTAACAATGGGTTTTTCCACTTGGCCTTCGGTATCGTCGACAACGAGACAGATGCGAATTGGACGTGGTTTATTTCCAAGTTAGGTGATGCGTTATACGATGACGGCGATTATGAAGAGATTATTACATTTGTGTCGGACAGGTCTAAGGGGCTTGTGAACGCCATTGCAAGGGTCTTCCCCTCGTCCCCACATGCCTATTGCCTTCGACACTTGGAGGCGAATTTTATGAAAGCAAATGGCGGACTTGGGAAGGCATTGAAGGACGAGTGCTGGTCCATATGTTTTCGTATTGCGTGGGCGTCAACGGCTAAAGAATTTGATGATACGGTGAATGAATTACGGGCCATATCACCAGAAGCGCACCGCTGGTTGCTTGAAAAGTCAGATTTGTCACATTGGTGTAATTATTTGTTTAAAGGTCAACGTTGGGGCAACATGTATTCAAATGTCGCAGAGTCCTTCAATGCGTGGATAAAAGAAGCTCGCCATCTACCAGTGACGAGAATGGTCGACTCCATACGGTATTTGAATGTTTGATTTTCATTCGGTTTAAACTTCTTCGTCACTGTTTAACTTCGTGTGCTTTACGTTTGCCTATAATGGTTTCTGTTTAACTATGATGGTTCGTGTTTAATTATAATTTTCTCTGTTTAAATAATTACGTTTATGTTTAACTATTCTTGGTTTACCTTAACAATCAATTATAATTTGTTATGATACAGGTTCAAATTAATGCGGATGATATGCACCCGTCGTGAGCAAGCGAACAAATGGGACACCTACTTATGCCCCGATATACATAAGAAGGTAGACGAAGTGGTTGCGGAAAGCCGAAATCTTTATGTTGGTCGTTGTGTCGATGATCGCTATGAAGTCCTTGACCATTGCAGCAACTCCGTCGATCTATCGGGTAGAACATGCTCATGTCGCAGGTGGCAAATTTATGGTATCCCGTGCACACACGCTTGCGCTGCAATAATGCAGACAGACACCAACGTTCATCAATTTATTAGCGACTACTTCACCGTCGAGACATACAAACTGGCGTATAGGGAAGCTATTTTCCCAATACCAGACGACGACAAGCCTACAGACGACAATCGAGAACTCCATCTGCGTCCGCCGGTTACGAGAAGGCAACCTGGGCGACCCAGACGGAAGAGGATCGAGTCGCAAGCTTCCGCGGTCCGCGAGTTACGGTGCAGCCGCTGCCACGCGTCCGGCCATAATCGTAGATCTTGTACTGAACCTGTCGCCGAGTAGGCATTGTAAATAAACACCTGTCTTAACTCATAATAAGCATATTTATGTCTATATGTTTGATATTTACACAGTAAGTTTAAACAGAAAAATATTATTTTAATGAGTACCAATGTTCGTTAAATGGAGACATTACTATTTAAATGGTTTAAGTTATATTTAAATGGAGAACGGTTTGTTTGAAGGATAACATAGAAATGTAGTACATATCACACCAAAGCGTAGTTGTCCGGTCAAAATTGATCGACCCTTGGAATTCTCATTCGAAGACATTTAATGTATCTCCTGAATCGAAGCAGCCAAGTTGAACGACCCTTCAATTTCCCGTCTACTGTATAAATTGCCTTGGAGTGGAGTGATTAGATTATAAAGTTACAAAAACAATTGATGCGACATCTGCTCGACCAGGGGATCGCCGGGACACATATCGGCAATGTAATCGGTCCATCCTTCGAGATCAGAGAATCCGGAGGCGATGACATTACTGATATGCATCCTGGACATCCCCTGTTCGATCAGATATCCCATCAATTGTTTTAAAACTTTATGAAGGTTTCTAGACACCAACAGATTTTGCAGGCGAAGATAATACAATGGCCAGGGATGAAGTTACCAAAAACAATTGATGTGACATCTGCTCGACCAGGGGATCGGCGGGATGCATCTTGGCAATGTAATCGGGGATTTCTTCGATATCAGAGGCTTCCCCGGTGGTTGTTCAACTTGCAATTTGAACAACTGCCTGCGAAGCCTCTGATGTGCAAGATTCCTACGATTACGTCGCCGAGTTGCATCTTGCTCATGTCCTGGTGGATCAGATATCTTATCAATTGTTTTAAAACGTGTCCTTGTTTAATATTTATTCTCGTATTTGCAATTTATGTAATGAGTTATTCTCGTATTTGCAATAAACATATTTCATTTCATGTGTGAAACTGTCTCTATGTTTAATAGTTAAACAGAAACGGTTACTTTTAACCATTTAAGTATTAATGTTAAAGGACTACAATGCCGATAGTACAATGGCCAGGCTGATAGTTAAACAGAAACTTTTAAATTTAAATATATACACTTACAGTTATACATAAATAACATTTGTTAAAGATTAACATAGTTAGTTAAACATAATATCTCAAAACAATAACTCAAGTCGGTTTCCCCCCCCCCCCCCCCCCCAGTCGAAGACTCGCCTCTTTCTATGGTTCTGGTCCTTCGACCTTCAATGAGTATGCGTGCAACATACTGTAATCGGAAATATGGTAGATCCTTTCGAGGAAGGCGTAGCTTGTCACCTTCGAGTATTTGCTCGATAAATCTCATCACATAAACGGCGCAGTCGGCACTTCCTCGTCTCCGTCGTGCGGTGGCATCGTCGTGAATTAGAGGGTACAGTATAGTCGCCGGCTCGCCGGACTCCATGTCCACACAATAGTCAAAAAGTCTCCTCTGTTGAGATATACAAACTGATGTTAATAAACTACTGATGTTAAAAAGTCTCCTCTGAATGACCGAGGCACTTACCATTTCAAACGCGTCTCTCTCGTACTCGTCACCTTGGCATGACGAATAATGCCTGTATTCTTGTTTGTCATTGTCAAGCACCACCACATGGAAGCGGCCAATCATGATGATTGGGAAGATAACAATGTCAACTTCATGCCGGTTTCGCGCCGCGTCTCCGATCATAGCGAGCGTCGACTCGCACGCGTCAGGCTGCTTGGACATAAACAATGCCAGTGGACGTGTGATGGACGCGCGTTTCTTATAAGGGTATGGTACCCTCTTCAGTGACTTTTGAATTATGCATACGAACGCGTCCATGACATCGTCGGGAACCGTTTCTTGTCCTTCAAGCATGGAGAATAGTTGTCTCCGTGTAGTGCTGACAAAGCCATTAGTCCAAACGATAGTGCTGCGGTTAAACGGTAACAGACACAGTAAGAGAAAGAAAACTATAATTAACGAGTAAAAGAAATAGTTAAACGACAACAGACATAGTTAAACGTTAAAAGATATGGTTAAACGGTAACAATTATAGTTAAATGGTAAAGGCTAATGTTGATGTAAAAACTTCCTACATACTCGTCAATATAGCAGTTGACGAAGATCGTTATTAACTCTTGCTCGAATATGTCGAGCCGCGTGTGGCCGGGGTATTTTTTCCGGTGCGGAATGAAATCGTGCCGTACCTGTTCGGGTGGTTCATTGTTGCTATTGTCCGCATGCGATGCGGCGACCACGACATCGGTCCCCGGATTTGTGTCTGTCTGCGACGCTGCTACTGTTTATAGAGTCTCTGTGTCTCTCGTACGTTCTCTTTATAGAGTCTCTGTGTCTCTCGTACGTTCTCGAGAAATACCTCTCTTGGAAAGATGAGCGTGATTTCTTCTTCTGAAAGACGACTTCCTCTCCACTGCAACACACACCAAGAACGAGGGCGACATCTTCAGGCCTGAAACTTAGCATGCTTGTCCCGATCCTGAATTTGCTTGTGCGGTCATCGTAACTTTGCAATAGGAAATCAAGAAGGGCCCTGTCTTGGAATACCGCTCCCACCTTAGTCAATGCTTCGAACGGTGTCATTCGTATAAGTTCCCAGTGCTGTCCATTCATGTAGACCTTCAATTCGGCTATCGTCTCCGCTACCGCTGCCAAGGAGCATCGCCCATTAACTAGGGTTGTCGCCATAAGTCCTCCGTGGAGACGATGTTCGAAAGGTTAATTCCGGTCGTACAGTGGCGAAAAGAGAATATATTCAAAATCCCCAACCTCCGCCTAACACGGACAAGTTATTGCAGTGCCCGTTACGAACCGCCCACGACTTCCCATGTATAGTTAAAAAAAAAAAACGTTTCGTTCTCTCAATCAGTGTTGTCACACAGAAGCCTGATTACGTACACGAAGGATTTTATATTTAAACATAGAATCTGATAGTTATAATATAAAGGTTTTCGTTAAATGTTAACTATCTTAGTTTAAACAGAGAGTTTTTATCGTATGTATAGTTAAAGGTTTTCGTTAAATGTTAACTATCTTAGTTATTGCAAAAGAATGTATGTTACAAACTTTACAGTAAAATTGAGAAAGAACTTTATACAGGATTGACTCTCGAGGACGTCTCCCCTTTATCCCCGACGCCGGCTGCCCTCCCATCCAAAAGTATGCGTGCGGCGTATTTCAGACGTAAGTACGGCACGTACGTTTGCGGTACCCGAAGCTTTTCGTCAGCAAGAAGTTGCTCAATGAACCGCATCACATACACCGAGCAGTCAAGACTTCCTCGTTTTTGTCTTGGAGTGCTCCTGTCGTGAATGAGGGCGTACGAGGACGTCGCCGCCTCGCCAAGCTCCATCTCGATGCAATTATCGAATAGTTTCCGCTGTAAACAAATAAATTTTGAAGTCGAGATGGAAAATTAGGAAGTAAGTTATTTCCGTTATAGTTAACACGGGAGCTTACCATTTCGGCGGCGTCTTCGTCGTATTCCTCGCTCTGGCAGGAAGAGTAATGCCTGTACTCTTGCGCTATGTTGTCGAGAACGACGATATGGAAATGGTCATGCAAAATTATAGGCATTATTACGATGTCGACTTCGTGGACGTTCCGCGCAGCATCGTCTATCATGTGGAGAGCGTCTTCCGCCGTGTCCTCCCTTTGGGAGAGGAATAGTGCAAGTGGACGGGTAATGGAAGCGCGCTTCTTATAAGGATACGGTTGAAGCTTCAGCGACTTCTGGATGATGCAGACGAAGGCATCGACGACATCGTCTGTCACATTCTCCTTACCCTCGACCAACGTGAACACGGCCTCGCGTGTCGTCTGAACTGCGTCAGTCCTCCATACGGTAGTCCTGATGTTAAACAATAACGTTCATAGTTAAGTGGATAATGATATAGTTAATTGATAACTTAAATAGTTACATACAATTTACAAACAATTAAATATTAAAGGAGATAGTTAAACCGCAAGTGTATTTATTTAACTGTTAACATAAATATACTTACGAGTCCATGACACAGTTGAGGAAGATTCTTATTATCTTCTCTTCGAATTGGTCGAGACGCGACATTCCGGCATATTTTTTCTTCTTCGGAACGAATTTTTTCTACGCCTCGTCGACGTCTCGTTGCCCTTCCTTGGCAGCCTCTTTATTCGACTCCGGTACTGCCACAGAGTCTTTAACATGTGACGGTGCCGGTACGGCCACAGCGTCGTCGACGTCTCGTTGCCCTTCCTTGGCAGCCTCTTTATTCGACTCCGGTACTGCCACAGAGTCTTTAACATGTGACGGTGCCGGTAAGGCCACAGCGTCGGCGACAGCGTCTTTTTTCGGTTCAGCTGCTAACGTGGGCTGACTCGACACCGGCAATGCCACGGAGTCTTTATTCACTTCTGGTGCCACTGGCGCCAGGATTGTGTCTGCCTTCGTCGCGCAGCAATCGTACGCCGGCGCCGGTGCCTCCAACACAGGGAGGTCACTGACAAGGGATTCAATTAACGTGTCGACGGCGGCAGTCGCATCATCGGGCAGAGACACATCCATTGCAGCCGGCGGCACCGCTGCCTGTCCTTTTTCCAATGGCGAGCTCGGACCTGAAGTTGGCTGAGCCTCCGCCATTGTTGGTTCGACAGCATTTGGTACTTCTGTTGCCTCGACGTCGGCCGGCGGAGGGAGACACATCGTTGCAGTCCTCCACATAAGCCTCTTCCTGCGCGGGACTCTCGCGAATGCCCTCGCGAGAACGTCGTCTCTGGCAATCGCCGGGGCTGCGTCCGTTGCATTCGGGCTGCCGGAGATCGTATCATAGTCATCCGGCCTCGTCGTGGCCTGCGAACGCGCCTCCAGAGCATCAACGCGAGCAACAAGACGTGGGATCTCTTGCAACATTAACTCGCACGTCTGCAATAGACGTCTGGTCAGCTCGTCGCCTGTTGGTGTCGGGGAGGGGGGTGGAAGGGGGCTTGCCCGTCGGCGAGCAGTCCGTGCGCGGTGCGGGCTCCGAGAAGGTGATCGGCGTCGGACGCGCTTTGACGATGCTGCCCGATCATCTCTCTTTCTCGCAGGCGGAGCGGGAGTCTTGCTCGCCAGCGGAACGGGAGCGGAAGCAGGAGGAATAACACCTCCGTGGCCGGTGGCAGCTCCGCGGATGGCCCCAACAAATATTTGTTCGTCCTGGTTGGCGGCGACCAGTTCGGGAAACTAACAATTGTAAAAATCCAATACGTTTAAACAATAAACATACGAGTTAAATGTTAAGAAAATAATTTAAATTGTAAACATAGTTGTTAAATACGAATTATTATATTTAAACACTAACACAGATTGTCAAACACAAAAACGGTAAACTTAAATGAAGATTCATTAAATAGATTCATTACCTCTTTTCCTTCAAGTGATGAAAATAAAGTCCCCGTCGACACTTGCTTCCGGTAGCTGTTTTCACCGTAGCACAGGATCCTTGGGGTCTTTCCGAAATGCAACTTCTTGCCGGTGCCGGTGAGCTCATAGAACCAGGTGGTCAACGCAACCGAGCAACCTTTGACGTACCCCGTGTTGGTCTTGTTCCCGGCGCATCTCGCTTGCACTCGAGCGGCCGCTTGTGGAACGTCCTCCATTATCCACTTGTGGGTCGCTTGAGCCCATGCAAATCGTCCCATGGCTGGTAGGTCGTCGACGTAGTCAACGATCCAAACAGGAACAGAGCAGGAAGTGTTAGGGAAGAGGATAGTACCCATGAGGTACACCATGAGGAGCTTTACAAAATTCTCCTCTTCCCCCCTCTCGCGAACTATCCGCTCAAGTGTGTTCTTGATGGAGTCTTTATTTCTCTCGTAATATCTTGAAAAATACCTCAGCTCGAACGGCGAGTGTGTCTTCTTCTTCTGGAATACGACTGCGTTCCCATCACAGCGTAGACCAAGGATGAGACCCACATCTTGAGGTCTGAAACTCACGAGGCTGGCCCCGATCCTGAATTTGCTGCTGCGGCCATCGAACCTCTGCAGCAGAGAATCAAGGAGGGCTCTCTCTTGGAGGACGGCTTCAATCTCGGTCAAAGCCGCGAACGGTGTCCTTCTGATGATCTCCCAGTGTCGTCCAGTCATGTGAACTTTCAATTCATTCAAAGTCTGGACCACCGGTGTCAAGTAGCATCGGCCGTTAACTAGGTTGACCGCCATGACCAATACACTACAAGAAGAACAATACATTTGTTTAGAGTGATTTATTAAACAATAACTCTATTAATTAAACAGAATCTTCCTTTGTTAAACGGAGAGTACGATTGTTAAACGGAAACGACATGTATTCAACATAAAATCCAACCATTACACTGATACTTTTAAACACAACTCATACCCACATCAAATTAACGGGGAAACACACATTATAATCATTTGAAAACAGAATGAGTTTGCATAACCATCGAAAAATCTCCTGCACCACAACACTCTCGCTCTCGATACTGTGCACAGACAAAGAAAACCCTAGACGGAAAATCTCACTGCAAACTACAATATCATCCAATAATGAAACCATGAAAATGTATGGCCAAAAAAACAACAGAGACGATACTTTACAAACGAAATGGCGAAAAACAAAAGAAAAACCGCACAGCTTCATCGCCTCATTACCTTGGTTGGAAAATCGACGAAATGACGAAGACTAGAGCGGGAGTTCTCCTTCGAAACACTGCCGAACAGGCGATGATAGCAAGATGCCCAACCGATGAAGCGGCGATGATAGGAAATAACCGGCGCCAGTAATGGTGTTCTCCAGTGATTAAACAAATAAAAATAAACCGCTTCCTCTTTAAGCGGAAACATCATTGCACACAAGGGCATTATAGTCAATCCACGCTTCAAATGACACAGCATCCCACGTAAGGGAAATTTCGTCATATATATTCAAACTTAACACCGTCAATCACCGTTACAGCATTGGGGGGTTTAAATTTCTATAAAATCAAAAGGAGGGTGTTTTTAGGGATATGAAAATGTGTGGGGTTTTTTTGTGCATATTGCAAACTTTTGGGGTTTCTTTGGTAATTACCTCAAATTTTAATTATAACTACTTTTTTTAACTTTTTGTGGAACATTGGTACTTTAAATAATAAAAGATGAACATGCGTAACCTTGGAATCTGCATTATTCCAGCATTAGATTTTTGGGAGGGAAGGGGAGACATGAGCATAAAAAAAACATATTTAATGTTTTTCAATTGGTGTAAATGTTTAATTATTGGGTTTTTTAATAAAATAGGCCTATTTTATTTTTTATTTAACTAAATGGCCCTAGGACCATCACATCACCCACATGGGTGTTATGATGTGCTGACTGGGCGCTGAGTCACCACTGATTGGATCGCTTACGTGGTATTTTTAAATAAAAAATCATAAATTTTTGAATTTTAACTCATGAATTGTTTTATAATCAATTAATTGATATATTCTTTGATTTTTTTAGCCAATTTTTTTTTAAAAAAATTATTAGTATTTTAAAAATTATTAAACTATTAAATAACTTTTTAAGAAATATATAAGTGTGTTTTTTAGTTTAAATCCCATATTTGTTTTCTAATTAACAAATTATCTTTTCAGCAAATTACCAAAAAACCCACAAAGTTTGCAATATGCACAAAAAAACCCCACACATTTTCATATCCCTAAAAACACCCTCCTTTTGAATATAATGATTTTTAAACCCCCCCAAATATCTAACAGTGATTAATAGAGTTAATTTTAAACTTTTTGGACGAAATTGTCCCTTGCATGGGAAGTTGTGGCTCAAAACAGGTTGAAGCTTCTTCAAAGACTTGTTCTTAAAGGAGAACTTCTTCCTTGGGACAATCTCAGTGGAGAGGGCATCTAGGGATTCTTTCAAATCGGAAATGGATTTGAGAGAAGAGCGAACATCGTAGAAAGGCAAGAAGTAGGAGTTATCAGCGATAAGGCGCTCAAGGTCGGCGATCATGGCTGAGAGGGCTTCTAGCTGAGGCTTCACGACGGGCTTGGTAGAGGGATTGAGCACACGGAGGCAGGAGAGTTCCACATCGATGGAGCGCTTAACGTCGGAGAATCGAGAGAGGAGGGATGCCACGGATTCGAAGGATGGGGCGGCTTCAGATCCAGATCCGGATCCGGTTTTGCGAGCCTGGCGGAGGTTCTCGAGGCGCTCAAGCATCAAATACTCATTCATGCTTGGAGACAATAAACATTAAATACTCATGCATACAACAAATTAATTGCTCTTCTTTCCCTAGACCTTGCTTGAAGATGAGAAATGAGGTTTCTGTTTAATTGTTTAATAGCACCAGTTGAAGAAATGTGGTTTTCGTTTAAAAAAAGAGGTTTCCGTTTAAAAAAAAAAGTTTCTGTTTAAAAAATCGGGTTTCTGTTAAAATAACAATACAAAGACAAGAAAACTTGGAATGGGACAAGAGATTAAAGTCATGCACTCTTGGAATAAGAAACATTAACTACTCATGCATGCTTGGAGACAATAAACATTAAATACTCATGCATGCAACAAATTAATTGCTCTTCTTTCCCTAGACCTTGCTTGAAGATGAGAAATGTGGTTTCTGTTTAATTGTTTAATAGCACCAGTTGAAGAAATGTGGTTTTCGTTTTAAAAAAGAGGTTTTCGTTTAAACAAAGAGGTTTTCGTTTAAAAAAAAAAGTTTCTGTTTAAATAATCGGGTTTCTGTTAAAATAACATTACAAAGACAAGAAAACTTGGAATGGGACAAGAGATTAAAGTCATGCACTCTTGGAACAAGAAACATTAACTACTCATGCATGCTTGGAGACAATAAACATTAAATACTCATGCATGCAACAAATTAATTGCTCTTCTTTCCCTGATGAGAAATGAGGTTTCTGTTTAATTATTTAATAACACCAGTTGAAGAAATGTGGTTTTCGTTTAAAAAAAGAGGTTTTCGTTTAAACAAAGAGGTTTCCGTTTAAAAGAAAAAGTTTCTATTTAAAAAATCGGGTTTCTGCTAAAATAACATTACAAAGACAAGAAAACTTGGAATGGGACAAGAGATTAAAGTCATGCCCTCTTGGAACAAGAAACATTCACTACTCATGCATGCTTGGAGACAATAAACATTAAATACTCATGCATGCAACAAATTAATTGCTCTTCTTTCCCTAGACCTTGCTTGAAGATGAGAAATGTGGTTTCTGTTTAATTGTTTAATAGCACCAGTTGAAGAAATGTGGTTTTCGTTTTAAAAAAAGAGGTTTTCGTTTAAACAAAGAGGTTTCCGTTTAAAAAAAAAAGTTTATGTTTAAAAAATCGGGTTTCTGTTAAAACAACATTACAAAGACAAGAAAACTTGGAATGGGACAAGAGATTAAAGTCATGCACTCTTGGAACAAGAAACATTAACTACTCATGCATGCTTGGAGACAATAAACATTAAATACTCATGCATGCAACAAATTAATTGCTCTTCTTTCCCTAGACCTTGCTTGAAGATGAGAAATGTGGTTTCTGTTTAATTGTTTAATAGCACCAGTTGAAGAAATGTGGTTTTCGTTTTAAAAAAAGAGGTTTTCGTTTAAACAAAGAGGTTTCCGTTAAAAAAAAAAGTTTATGTTTAAAAAATCGGGTTTCTGTTAAAACAACATTACAAAGACAAGAAAACTTGGAATGGGACAAGAGATTAAAGTCATGCCCTCTTGGAACAAGAAACATTAACTACTCATGCATGCTTGGAGACAATAAACATTAAATACTCATGCATGCAACAAATTAATTGCTCTTCTTTCCCTAGACCTTGCTTGAAGATGAGAAATGAGGTTTCTGTTTAATTATTTAATAACACCAGTTGAAGAAATGTGGTTTTCGTTTAAAAAAAGAGGTTTTCGTTTAAACAAAGAGGTTTCCGTTTAAAAGAAAAAGTTTCTATTTAAAAAATCGGGTTTCTGTTAAAATAACATTACAAAGACAAGAAAACTTGGAATGAGACAAGAGATTAAAGTCATGCCCTCTTGGAACAAGAAACATTCACTACTCATGCATGCTTGGAGACAATAAACATTAAATACTCATGCATGCAACAAATTAATTGCTCTTCTTTCCCTAGACCTTGCTTGAAGATGAGAAATGTGGTTTCTGTTTAATTGTTTAATAGCACCAGTTGAAGAAATGTGGTTTTCGTTTTAAAAAAAGAGGTTTTCGTTTAAACAAAGAGGTTTCCGTTTAAAAAAAAAAGTTTATGTTTAAAAAATCGGGTTTCTGTTAAAACAACATTACAAAGACAAGAAAACTTGGAATGGGACAAGAGATTAAAGTCATGCCCTCTTGGAACAAGAAACATTAACTACTCATGCATGCTTGGAGACAATAAACATTAAATACTCATGCATGCAACAAATTAATTGCTCTTCTTTCCCTAGACCTTGCTTGAAGATGAGAAATGAGGTTTCTGTTTAATTATTTAATAACACCAGTTGAAGAAATGTGGTTTTCGTTTAAAAAAAGAGGTTTTCGTTTAAACAAAGAGGTTTCCGTTAAAAAAAAAAAGTTTCTGTTTAAAAAATCGGGTTTCTGTTAAAATAACATTATAAAGACAAGAAACTTGGAATGGGGCAAGGATAGTAGAAAATTTAAGCGGGAACGTCGGCGGAGGAAGGACAGCTTATGAACGGAGAAGATGGAAACGCGCGGCGAGCTTGTTGTCGTCCTTGTCGAACCGGAAGTAGGCGAGGAATGAACCAGAAGTAAGATCTTTCTTGGGATGAGCGGTCATGCCCATGAAGAGTTTGCCGGAGAAGTCTTCACGGACGAGAGTGGAGATGTCGCCATTGGTGGTGGAAAGCGAGAGGAGATAAGAGGGGGTGACGAGGAGGAGGAGGGAGTGGAGCATGTCGTTGCCGTCGAAAAGATGGTGAGGACCGCGAGGGAGATATTGAGGGTTGGGGCCGTTGCGGATGTAGGCGCCACCTGCGAGGCAAGGTGGTATACGGCCATGAATGATGGGGCATGAGGTTGGGGGGAGCTCGGAGTCGGGAGGAGCTCGGAGACGCGGGTGAAGTTGTTGGAGAGGACTCTACGGGGGTCGACGGAGGGCCGGAGAAGAAAGCAAAAAAGGGGCAGATGAAAGTAGAGGAAAGAGAATCCATGGTGGATTTTTCCCACCATGTTCAAGGGCAAATAAAGAATTTCACAACATGGACCCAGTCTAAATGATCTACAGGGGGCAAAAAAAAGTAAAACAATAAAGGAAGGGCTGTCTGGGGTATTCAAACTTTGCAGGGGCTGACTGGGAAGTTTTGAATTCCCCGAGGGGTAAAAATAATTTTCTTTTGATTATTTAACCCAAATTTTGTTTTAAAATGTTGTGTAATTTTTTAAATTTATTAAAAAGTTAATTTTAAAGAATATATTTGAATATGAAAACACAAGGGCTTATAATTTATTTTTTAATTAAATCATGAAATCAATAATAACTTGTAAAATTATTTGAAGTTAAAAAACATAATTGCATTTAAATATAAATAAAGTTACATCATATATTTCTCCCTTGTCTAGGGCAAGTAGTTCTATAATGACCCGGTTGTTTACATATAGAGCATAAATTACGTCTAGTAGGATCAGAGTTTCTATCCATATGCATTCTTCTACGTCTTTGGTTGGCCAACAGTACGTTGATCAACAGGTGGAACCATTTTTTGCCCAGGTATAGGTTGCTAAAATTGTGAACTCGGTACTGGATGAAAACACGGAGCATAAGTTTGTCTGTATGATATTACAGTCAACTAATGTAGCTTGTGTTTTCATATTCAAATATATTCTTAAAAATTAAATTTTTAATAAATTTTAAAAAATTACATAATTTTTTTAAACAAAATTTAGGTTAAATAATCAAAGGAAAAAGATAATTTGTTAATTATAAAACAAATAAGGGATTTAAATTAAAAAACACACTTATATATTTCTTAAAATGTTATTTAAAAGTTTAATAAATTTAAAACACTAATAAATTTTAAAAAAAATTTGTTAAAAAAACCCAAGAATATATCAACTTATCGATTATAAAATAATTCAGGGGTTAAAATACAAAAAATCATGATTTTTTATTTAAAAATACCACGTTAGCAGTCCAGTCAGTGCTGACTCAGCGCCCCATGTGGGTGATGTGATGGTCTTAGAGTCATTTTGACAATTAAAATGGCTTTAGGTCCATTTGGTTAAATAAAAAATAAAATAGAGTTACTTTATTAAAAAGCCCTTAATTATTTTATCTGTTTTAAAATTTTGCTCAAAAGTCAAAATTTTATTTTAAACTTTCAAAAGGCAGCATAAAAAGTTAAATATAAATAATATATAATTAACAGATAAGATTGTTCAAACTTCAAAGTTTGCACAAATTTATTATAACAAACATGCAAAACTTTATTATAAATGTTTATTATTATTTATTAAAAAAATGGTGGGCTGAAACTTCAAATGGGCCAACCAGTGAAGCTATGGGCCCAATTGGAAACCCAATAGATCCCTCTCTCTCCCTCTTTCTCTCTCTCATTTCCTTTTGTTTTGCTTCTCATTCTTTTGTTCTCTGTTTCCCGGGAGCCAAAAACCCTTGCGGCTTTGGTTCGAAAACCCTAGCCATGGCGATCGTGGCCCTGCGGAGAGTACCCATTAGGACACTGAGATCGAGCTCCGTCCTACATCCGTTCTCTAACTCGATCGGCCCCCCTCCTCCGCAGCTCGGCGAGCTCTCGGAATCGACCCGCTGGATTTCCCGGAATGGGATTTCAACCATGCATTCTGGGATCCAAGGTTCGGCTTTATAATTCTCTATCGTCAATCTCAAGATGTTTTCCTGGCATACGTTGGTTTTGAGTGTCGTGAATCCTCTCTCTGTTGTTGTTTGAGGCAGTGAGCTGAATTTGTTCTTCAAGTAGATAATGTTTACTGAATTAATGGTTGTACGAGCTTTTTGTTGCACAAATGTTGGTAGAGATGTTGGATTTAAGTGTATATATATATATATTTTTGCTGTTAAATTTTGAGAAATAGCTAGAAGAGAATTTTTTGATGCATTATTCTTTAATTATCTTAATGATTAGGCATGGTTTTGGTGTGTAGGAATTATTGATGGTAGTTTGTTACCTTTCACTCAGCGACATCTTCTGCCGTGGTCTCCTATGGTAGGAGCTTCCTTTTCTTCAACAGCGGCGAAAGATACTGGACCTCCCACAGGTTTTGTCTCCTCACTCTATTTCTGTTAATAGTGTTTGCGCATTTTTTCACTTGTTCAGTCAACATAGCTGTCTGTATTATAAATCAACTGTACATAACAAAACTTTAGCTTCCTTTTTGTGGAGCCTTGACTTGGTTGTGGTGCAGTTAGTGACTCGAATGAGTAGTTCTTTCAGCATGTTCTTCTGGTGTTAAGAATAGCGTGCCAAGTGGCATTGAATTAGCTGCCAGTCTCCAACAGAGCGGACTGGCTCTAGATAAAATCTATCAATCCTGTTTTAATTACTTGGAAAAAATTAAAACTTCAGATCTCATCCTATAGTTCTTAGTCATAGTTAGGACTTTAAAGATTTTTATGAAAAAGGCAGGTGTGGAGAATATATATAAATGGGAAGGTTGGGCGAAGAAAGGAGAAGAGGAGATTAGGTTTTCCCATGGGCAATTATCAGCAAAGATCTAATACATGGGCCAAAACACAATTATGTGCACTAAGAAAGTATATACGCAGCATGCATATAATAACTGTGTATTCTAACAAGGAATCCTGTTTCCTATCCTCACCTTTTTTTTTTTTTTTTTTTTTTGTGTTAATTAAGTACTTGGGGTTATGTTACTCAGCCTTTCATGTCTACTTGTGATGATGTTCCATATAATATTTTAACAGATGATTTATCTATAAGAAGCATGCAAGTTGATGGCAAATTTAGATATTGTAATGCAACAAGGAGGCTTTTTTTTTTGGTGCTTATTATGTGTGCATATCTGTGTACAAGTATCATATGCTGTAATCTTTTCAAGGATTGAAATCTTTTTTTTTTTAAACATGAAAACACAAGTGTTCACTAGTTTTGCTAAACTAACTTAGACCTCAGAGGACTAGCTTTACTTGAATTACTTGGGTTTTTTTCTCTTGCATTTCTTTTTGTCCTTTGCCTTCAAAGTCATTTTGTAACAAATGCATCATTGAATTGAATTGCAATTCTGGTTGGAAATTGGAATCTTGGGAGTCTGTTGCTACACTGACTGCTCATGTTGTTATTTTGATGATTTATAATTGTTTTTTGATTCTTATGTTCAAGTTTTTTAGTTCTTTTTATGATAATTTCTCACTATTTGTTCCAGAGGTTGTGGTGGAGCTTTACCAAAAAATGCTTAAATCATTAGAAGCAAGAACGATGCCTCCAAATGCTTGGTTGTGGTCGCTAATTGCAAGTTGTTCAAATAGGGAGGACATTAAACTACTCTTTGAGATGCTTCAAAAGCTCCGAATATTTGTTAGTCATTTTCAGACTTAGTAAATTGTTAACTCATTCTCTTAATAATTATTATCTTGTTTGCCTTTTTTTTGTTGGTTTAATTATGTGTAAATAAGTTCCTACTCAGGAAGCTTGAACATTAGCGTGGTCTTATCACCAATGGCAGCACAATTTGTACTATGTCAATATTATGCTGTTTATTTTCTTTTTCACAATGGCAATGGTTGAACTGCTAAGTAAAAACCTCGATAAATTATTTTTCATTTTAAGGACATTTATCCCGTCATCCAAAGAGCAACTCATGCTTGCATGTGTTGGTTGAGGTTGTTATAGTGAAAAAAATATTTATATGACATACATGCTTAGCTATGGTTGTGCTTTATTATTTATTGAGTCAGGGACACTCGCAATTTTTATTTTTATTTTTATTTATTTATTTATTTATTTATTTTGTGTTGTGGATGCAGAGGCTATCTAACCTTCGGATACATGACAATTTTAACTGCCATCTTTGTATGAGAGTTTCTGAAGCTTGTGCCCGTGCATCCACCCTTGACTATGGTATGCAATTTGTTTGATGATATCTAGAGGAATGATTTATATGAGCTTTTCGACTTGGTACATGCTTATCTAGGAATCAAGCATTTCTTTATGTTTTGGTCTTACAAGATACAATAGGACTATTGGCCACCCTGAGCTAACCTGACAATGCTGAGTTAGACCAAAAGATCAAACTTAGCTGAGCCTGCTGGATTTTAGTTAGCAGGGCAGCTTAGCGTGCTATAGCCCTTAACTCAAATTGGTGAATTAGACCAATTCTACTGAACTGATTTAACCAAAACCAGTCCCAATTTAGTACTTTTTATTTATATTTATCCCAGCATAAATGTGATTTCTTTTGTCTTTTGTAAGTTGAATTTATTACTCATTCTCCATTGAGCCCAACACCCTTATATTGGAGGGAAGGGCAGGTAATGTACACATGTTAGTGAATTTATTAGCATATGACAGGCCTAACTTATAATTGGTCATTAAAGTTGCATCATAGGCCCAAATATAATGTCTGAAGAGAGCAGGTTTCTTTCATAAGATCCTAGTACAAGCTTGTATGTTAAGATGATAAATTATTATGCTTTGTCACCAATGTATATAAAGAAGATATCAATAAATTGCAAACTAGAAATTGCTAGCAAGGAATTGTTCATTTTATCTTTGTTTTGTGAATTCAGGTTTAAAGGCCTTGTGGAAACACAATGTTTACGGGCTAACTCCAACTATTGGTTCTGCTCATTATTTATTGGTGAGTGGTGGGTCACATTTTTCTTTCTTCATCCATATCAAATAATTAACTGTAATTCTTCATCACAGTCATATGCCAAAGAGCACAATGATGCTAAGCTTATGGTAAAAATCATGCAAATATTGCAAAGGAACTCATTACCACTGCAACCTGGCACTGCAGACATTGTCTTCAGGTACCTTAAAAATATAGATTTTGGCTTTATTATGTTTGTTTATGTTACGGTTTACCAGTATGTGATCAATAACATCACCATTTAAAAATTAAGAATTATGATTCTCTACAAATCATCATCTGTCATTGTATATTGGAAGTGGTTTTCAGCTACATGCTTCAATTTGTTTTCCTAGGGCAGAGTTCACAATGAATTAGATTTTTTTTTTTCTTTTTTTATTTTATTTTATTTGTCTGCCTTTGACAAACACTATTTTCCATGATAACATTAAGGGAACTCAAAGGCATTATGTTTTTGTTTATATGTTTCATTATGAACTGTTGGCCATTGAATCTTTTTGAAGCATCTTACAGCAGAGATGTTTGTCATAGATGTTCCATTTATACTGTTCCTTTGCAGTAGACAAACTAGTTATTTCAATTTTAGTCTGTGTCTCAAATAAGAAAGGCCATGATGGCCAAATTTCATCCAATATAACCAGTGTGTTTGGACTATTAAAATACATTGACAAATATCCAAGAGTTCCCTATACAAATGAAAAGTTATCATCAGGACATTCAGAAATTCTATTTCCGTTGGTGCATACTGCATATTTGAGCTACTTAACATGTAAATCATGATTATGGGCTTGGCAATTGCAGCATTTGCTACAAAACAAACAAATGGGATTTGATATCAAAATATGCGAAGAAATTCAACAAGGCAGGGGTAAAACTTCATAGGGCTGCATTTGATATCTGGATGGAGTTTGCTGCAAAAGTTGGTACGACTTATACCCTTTGTTACATAAACTACTGGATGGTCTACATGTGTGTACTGTATTGTGAATATCATTGGGAGACTACACCATTTGTTGCAATGTTTAGTGCTTATTAAGTTTGCTTCTTGTTCTTTCACTGGAGATACAAGCTTTCCCATCCCTTTAGAATCTGTTGCAGTTGTTCCGTGTGTGTCAGGGATGACTTTCTTGATTTATTAAGTTTATGGAACTCTAATTTATTTCAAATTAGTATTTTTTTCTAGTTACAAACAATCAAAACATTTTATTTTGGTACTCAATCAGAGGATGATTACTTGAACTTAAACAGAAGCTACTGTGATTGTCCTCTTGTTAGATCATAGTTGTCTCAGTTTAGCATACATCAATGATCATTTTTTGGGATTGCAACACCCTGCGTAAGATTTAATTTTGTTTAGGTAGTTTATAAGTGTATGCTTAATTTAAAAGATTGCTGACATTATTTGTGCAGGAGATGCACAGTCTATATGGAAAATTGATAAGCTAAGGTCAAAGTCTGTGAAACAGCATACACTTGCAACTGGTTTTGCATATGCAAAGGTAAACATTTTCCTTATGATACTTCATACCACATGCTTGTTAGACTATGTTAGCATAGTGCTCATGTTTCCAAGTGAGTAACCCACATAAACTGTAATTTTATTTATGCTTACTAAATTACACCTTGATCCTTTTAGTTTGTGCTATCTAATTACCTTAGAATCACAGGCAATTGTTGGATTTTCCAATGATATTGTTTTTTTAGTTTGCTAATGGCTAATGCTAGTACCCTTCTGTTACCTATTTTTATGTATGGTAAGTGCACAACATTATTGTGATACATTGTTCATTGTGGTATTCAGTTTTTGTGGCTCTCATGTTTCCAAGTCTATTACAGGGTTTTCTTCTTGAGCATAATCCCGAGGGTGCTGCTGCTGTCATTCAACTTCTCTATCAGGTAGGAACTATTTAGTAGTTGCCATTATCCATGACATGAAACCTGTGAATTGTATTTAAAACTAGTTACTGAACAAATTTTCATTTTTGTTCTATGAATGCTTTATCTCTTGTAGAGAGAATTAAATAAGCTCTGTTACAAACTCAAAATAAATGGTTGTCAAGTGTCACAAATCCTTGGATGTGAAGTAATGTGTCCATTGGCCGACATTATACTTCCCCAGAAAAAAGCCAATATATTTACATATCTAAATCTTTTATCTGAATGTATTTCTTTCAATGGCTTAGACTCTTCCTGACCAAAAGAAGCCAAGTTTCACTGATGAACTTCAGAAGCTTGTCAATGAATGGCCATTGGAGGTGGTAAAAAGACAAAAGAAAGATGACAGAAAGGTACTCTTTTGAGCTAATACCATTTACAGGGAAAAGGAAATCATTGAATAAGCATGCTTTTTATCCACTGTCATTTCTTGGTTGATCATCAGTTTCAAAATAGAATCTCTCTTATGACCAATAGCTTCTTTTTGAGTGCTAAACATGCAAGAATCATCAATACCGAATCACCTTGTTTCCTCAAATCGATGTCATTTTCCATTGCTTTGCACGTCTCTTCTAGCTAATGAAATGCAATTTTGTGTTAATGCAAAGCATTTGGGAAATATATCCACCAGCCGTGAAATGAAATCTGAGCATTGAAGCTTCCATGTGGTTTATTTTGTGATTCTAACTAGTTTGCTTTTCTTAATATTGATCAGGCACTAGAAGATTCACTGAAGAGTGATATACCGGCAATGATCAATTCTTTGTTAACTAGTGGGTTAGATGTTCCCATCAACCTGGAAGGTCAGAAAACTTGAAATAGCCTTAATGTTCAGTTTTCCTGAAGTATCTTCTAGCATCACTGCTGTCAATTGGAGGCCGTTCTATGTTTGAGGGAAAAGAAACAAAAGATGAAATCCTTCACCTCTTCCTTGTATGAAGTTAACATTGTCTAGGCTCTAGTTTGTTATAATCAACCCAGATTTTGGTTGTTGTAGCCCATGAACTCAACTACTTTGCTAGCAATTTTTGTCAGGCAAACATCTACAAATTACACTTGAAAAATAAGTTTTTGGAGGAAAGAATGGAGATTATTAATTTTCTAAAGCCTGGATTGCAGTGATATCTCATTTTTGATGTTGTTGGTAGTACTATTTTTTTGGTTTAAAAGCCAATGGATTACCTTCACAATAAAATCATGTGGTTTTGAACCAGAATGGTTTGTGAATATATATCTTTTTGATGTTGTTGGTAGTACTATTTTTTTGGTTTAAAAGCCAATGGATTACCTTCACAATAAAATCATGTGGTTTTGAACCAGAATGGTTTGTGAATATATATATATATATATATATATATATATTTCTTTTTAGAAAAAAATAAAAATCTGTACTAATGATATTTACTTCCAAAAATATAAAAATAATAAAAATAAAAATAAAAGGGTATCAAAGTAAAACCGTATTATTATATCATAAATCCGCCGCAACGTTTCTCCACGCGCTCGTCCGCTGAGACTGAGAGAGCAATCGAGCCATGGCCGCCATGGCGCTCCGGCCTTGCCCCATACTCCCTGCGCGGCCGCGCACCCGAACTCCAGCTCCCGTGTGCGCGGTGGCGAAGCAAAAGAGCACCACTCTCGCGCCTGTCTCCATCCCATCCTCCGCTGTTCCGAAGAAGAAGGTCTTCCACTCTCTCCACTCCTTTGTCCATTCGCCTTTTGATGATCTGAATCTAGGTTTCTCCTCGTCTTTGTTCCCTTTTTTCGTTTTTTAGGTTTTGGTGCCTGTAGGACTGGGGAGTGAGGAGATGGAGGCGGTTATTCTGGTCGACGTCCTTCGCCGTGCCGGTGCTGATGTTGTCATGGCCTCCGTCGAGCCTGAGCTCGAGATTCTGGCCTCTTCTGGAACAAGGCTAGTGGCGGATACTCTCATTTCGGATTGTGCCGATGAGGTGTTCGATCTCGTGGCTCTTCCGGTTTGTGGATTTCTCTTATCCTTTTATCATGTTCTGATATATATATATATATTGATAAAAAATGGTGCAAATATTACTTGAAATTTAAACATGTGAATTCTGCTACTTCCTACAGCCCTAAGTTGATTTGATTTAATCTGAGTTTAATATTTCTCGTGGTACTTAGACAACCATTTCTGCTGTGTTATTATAATGGTCATGGCTTTTAATTGGAAACATTTGTTGATTGTGGTGCTGAGCATTATGTGTTATTTGCTGAAAGCGGATTATATAGACAAAACAAGATGCCTTACAATTTGCAAAGAAATGTTTTAAAATTTCTCTAGATAATTGAAGTTGGAGCTTGTGCGGCGTTTATAATTTTTCTCTTTGTTATCCATATTTGAGTATGATTGCTCATTAAGACTGTTCTTTCTATCTATTACAAAGCATGATTGTAGAAATGCTTTTGTTCTACCTCAAGGTATGCTGCTCTTTAATTTCTATTTATATCATGAATATTAGGGAGGAATGCCAGGCTCTGCACGATTAAGGGATAGTGAAATTCTTCGACAGATCACAGTTAAGCAAGCTGAGAAAAAAAGATTATATGGTGCCATATGTGCTGCTCCTGCTGTTGCTCTTGGACCTTGGGGTCTTCTCAAGAGAAAGCATGTAAGCTTTAGGTCCTCCTGGTACCATGAGTGTTTTAAACTTAGGGGCAACATCTGAAGTGGTTCTATTAGTTCTCATAAATGGTTATTTGCATTGAAAGGTAACTGGTCATCCAGCCTTCAAGGACAAGCTTCCAACTTTTCGCTCAGTTGATTCAAACATCCAAGTATCTGGAGAGCTAACAACAAGCCGTGGTCCTGGGACCGCCTTTGAATTTGCTTTGTCATTTGTTCAACAATTGTTTGGTGATAATGTGGCAGCAGAAGTTGGAGGAATTCTGGTAACTTCTTATTATGATTTTTCTTTCTTTTTTGTTCTTGTCATAAAAAAATGTTCACTCTGTTTTCAAAACTCTCACTTCCTTAAAAATTTTAAATTGTGATTGACTCTTCATGTTGGGGCAGAATTTGGATAGCTACTGAAGAATAATATTCAAGATAGATTCTGCAAATTATCTCTTGCGTAAGCCATTATTTGTTGGTGAAGGAGGCATGCAATACAGCAATAGAAATATGTTTTTCATTACAATGAAAGCTGAATGATAGTCTACTTTTAATTGACGATCCAAAAAATTCATGAAGCATAATCACTTACATTTGTCACCATCCCCACCATGATTAATTTAGTAACAGGACTAAATATGCATTACTTTACATCTTAGGCAAAAGCACATTTTTCCTTAAATGAGTGCACTTGGCTATATGTTTTTTTAAGATGACAGTGAATTTACTCAGCTATTTTTCAGGATTTAGGCTTACCTTCTTTTGTATTTAATCTAGAGGCAATTAATTCTTGTTGTGAGAACAACTTTTTGTCCTTCAATTGAGATGCATGATTGCTACAATGAATTGTATGGCTGAGATTTTGCTCCCATTTTTTTAGTTGAGAGAAAATTCAGCTTATTCTCTTTTAGATGGTTAAACTTCTATCTTTCCTAAGTCTGCTTTCTACATCTCTTGTTTATACAGCTCATGAAAAATGATGGTGGCCACCGTAAGAAGAAAGAATTCAATCAAATCGATTGGTCTTTTGATCAGATCCCTCATGTAAGAAGATTTTTCTCTTTTTTTACATTGTTTATCTGAAGTGTGCGTGGCACCATATTTTCACTCAGCAGTGATGTGGCAATATAGAGCTAGTTTGAACTGAATATAAGAAGAGCTAGGGTTTGTAAAGCTTTAATATGTTGTGGATAATTGGTCACTGCCTTAAATGGAAGTATTTTGTGCATATACCACCCAACCAAAGAACCATGAATTATTTGTGTGCTCTTGTAACTTTCCGTGAAACTTCTAAACAGGTTCTTATTCCAATTGCAAATGGTTCAGAAGAGATGGAAGTTGTAATGTTGGTTGACATACTAAGGCGGGCTAAGGTGAATGTTGTGGTTGCTTCCGTTGAGAAGTCTAAACAAATTGTAGCATCTCAAAGTACAAAGATTGTCGCAGACAAGTCTATAGCTGATGCTTCTGGCACAACTTATGATCTGATTATTCTTCCGGTAGTATGCACCCAGGATTCTTTATTTATTTATTTTTTCTCCATTAAGCTGTAGAGTACTGTTAATTATTTCCATTTTTCTGCAAAAATGTTCTCAATATGCATTTTCCTTCTGTTGACTTTTAGAGTGCAAATGCCAAGCAAATGTCAGTATCTCATGGATTTTTTATGTCCAAATTTGCTGGACTGTCAAAATTTTCAGGGAGGAGTTACTGGTTCTGAGAGGCTTCAGAAGTCCAGAATCCTAAAGAAGTTGCTAAAAGAACAAAAGCTAGCAAGAAGGATATATGGCGGGATTTGTTCGTCGCCTTTTGTCCTACAAAAGCAAGGTCTTCTTAAGGTAAACCATGATGAATCAATTTCTCACTCTCGGAATTGAACGATCAGAAAATGTTGATCCTCATTCATCTTCATGTAACAGGATAAAATAGCCACCGCACATCCTAGCGCCATTTCCAAGCTCACTGGCCAAGTTGATGATGAAACCGATGTCATCATCGACGGGAATCTCATTACCGGCAGAGGCCTTGTAACTGTAATGGACTTTGCACTGGCTATTGTTAACAAGTTTTTCGGCCTTCCCCGAACTAGAAGTGTGGCAGAAGGACTTGTTTTTGATTATCCGAAAAACTAGTATTGAAGTTGATAACTCCATGCAGCTAACATATACAGTGAGACTAGGATTACCATGTTAATGCCCACCAACATCATCATATGAAAGATCACTTGAGAAGCATTTCAGGTTTGCTATTTTCCTGGAAAGAATTCATGTAGACTTTTTAATTTGAATTTTGTTCCAAGAAATAAAAATCTAATTTTTCACAGTAAATTGCATTCACTTCAATCTGTGATCATTAAATAGGGAGTAGTAGTCAATAAATGCAGCTTCTTTTGAGCATATGAGAGAAGCGTATGGACGTGAGCCAGCTCCGCGCGTGCACATCCACCCGGCGCCTCCGCAGCATCCACGCGCTTCTGATCATCTCCGGCCGCATCCGTGACGTCTTCTTCCCAACCACCCTCGTCAGCCTCTACTCCCGCCTTGGGGACCTCCGTTCCGCCACCCTGTCCTTCGCTCACACTCCCAACAAGAACATCTTCTCCTTCAACTCCATCATTGCCACCTACATCCACCATGGCCTTCCTTTCGACGCCGGTCGCTGCTTCAGAAGTCTCCTCCTCGCCGGCCCCAGAGTCAGGCCAGATGAGTTCACATTCCCTGTTGCTTTGAAAGCTTCACTGGACTTGAGCTATGGCAAGGCGATGCACTCGTTGGTGGGGAAGCTGGGTTTGGGGTGGAATGTCTTCGTTTCATCCAGCTTGATGCACATGTATTCTAGATTTGGAGCTGTTAGGGATGCGGAGAAGGTGTTTGTGGAAATGCCTGAGAGGGATTCTGGAGCATGGAATGCAATGGTATCTGGGTTCTGTCAGAACGGAATGGCTGCTGATGCGGTGAGGGTTTTCTCGGCAATGGTTGCTGAGGGAGTGAGGGTTGATAGAGTGACTATTGCTAGTGTCCTGCCAGTTTGTGCTCCATTGGATGATCTCTTGCTGGGTGTGGCAATCCATGTGTTTGCAATCAAGCAGGGGTTGGATGTGGAGCTATTTGTTTCGAATGCTTTGATTGATATGTATGCGAAGATGGGCTGCGTTGAGGGTGCACGGCAGAAGTTTGATGATATGCTTGATAGAGATTTGGTTAGTTGGAATTCTATAATTAGTGCTTATGAGCAGGCTGGTAAACCGCATACTGCTCTTGAGCTTCATAGTGAGATGCAGAATAGTGGTGTTCAGCCGGACGTGCTGACTTTAGTGAGCCTGGCGTCTGCTGTGGCTCAATCAGGGAATGCCCTGAGCGGTCGATCAGTGCATAATTATATTACCAGGAGAGGTTGGGACACAGACGATATAATTGCTGGAAATGCCATTGTTGATATGTATGCGAAACTGGGCAAGGTGGAGTTAGCTCAGAGAATGTTTGACAGAATGCCTGTAAGAGATGTAATCACTTGGAATACTCTTCTCACTGGCTATTCTCAGAATGGACTTGCTGATGAGGCAATTGATGTATATGAAACCATGGAGCAGAGTGAAGGGATTAGACCAATTCAGGGCACACTGGTCAGTGTATTGCCAGCGTACTCACACCTTGGCGCTCTGCAGAAAGGGATGAGAATCCATGCGCAGGCCATGCAGATTGGATTGCATTCAGATGTTTACGTCGGCACTTGCCTGATAGATATGTACGCGAAATGTGGGAGACTAAATGAAGCAGTAGCTTTATTTGAAAAAGAAATACCACGGGCGAGCTCAGGGCCATGGAATGCAATCATTGCAGGTTACGGTATCCATGGGTATGGCGAGCAGGCGCTGAGGATATTCTCACAGATGGAACTAGAAATGGTGAAACCGGACAACGTCACCTTTGTTTCGTTGTTATCAGCATGCAGCCATGCAGGGTTAGTTGATGGTGGCCAGAGATGCTTCCACGTGATGCAAACCAAGTATGGGATCAGGCCTGTTGTGAAACACTACGCGTGCATGGTGGACTTACTTGGCCGGGCTGGGGACTTGGATGCTGCCTTTGGGTTGATTAGAACAATGCCCATTGAGCCTGACAGTGCTGTCTGGGGTGCACTTCTTGGTGCTTGTAGGGTGCATGGCAATGTTGAGCTTGGTGCATTGGCTTCTGAATTCCTTTTCAAAATTGATCCGGAGAATGTTGGTTACTATGTTCTCCTGTCAAACATGTATGCAAAAACTGGGGACTGGGATGGAGTCAATGATGTTCGGTCTTTGGCAAAACGGCGGCACTTGCAGAAGACACCAGGATGGAGTTCCATTGAAGTGAACAACAAAGTGAATGTGTTCTTCACTGGGAATCAATCTCATCCCCAGTATGAGAACATTTGTAAGGAGATGGTGATCCTGTTGGCTAAAATGAAGAGCCTGGGCTATGTTCCTGATTACAGCTTTGTGCTGCAAGATGTGGAAGAGGATGAGAAGGAGCACATACTGTCAAACCATAGCGAGAGGTTGGCCATTACTTTTGGTCTCATGAATACATCACCAAAGACTTCAATTAAGATCTTTAAGAATTTAAGGGTTTGTGGAGATTGCCACAACGCTACTAAGTTCATATCAAGGATTACAGAGAGGGAGATAACAGTGAGAGACTCAAATCGGTTTCATCACTTCAGAGACGGAATTTGTTCTTGTGGAGATTACTGGTAATCATCGATGTTTTAATTTAATTACCTGACAGAGGATTATTAATGTTAAACCATTGTGCTAGACATGCACATGTTAGTTGCAGAGTTTGAGAGGAGAGGAGAGGAGGTTCTTGTCTTTGGATCAGAGGACAAAGACCATTGAACCAGATCCAACTCCCATACCTCTTGAGTGAAGAGGAACGTAGCTTAGTGACGTGCATGAATTGCAGACGGAGGAGACCATATTAAGTATCAACCATTCATTTGGAAAACAGAAACCGCCAATAAGAACTATATAACCATCTCAAAGCACATGCAATTACTTAATTATTATCAAACTTAACGAACTTAATGTGCAAGAGTTTGGCCAGTTCTGGACAACCAACCTTTTCTTTGTAGGATCTTCCGGTGGACCTACAATTTGTTATCCAACTAACAAGTCCTATCCTTAATTCCATCATGCTCTCATGTCCTTTACTCCTTAAAACCATTCCCTAATTAATACAATCAATTTGAATTCTAACCATTTAATTTTATAAACTTAATAATAAAAAAAAAAAAAAAAAATCCAAGGATCATTTTGTATTTATCTTTCCCAGATCCCGAGGCATCATCGAAAGGAGGAAAAGGACAAAGATCTTCACATGGGGCCCACCACTGGCCTCATCTTTCGTAACGATATAAATAAGCACCATCCCATCTCGCTCTTCTCCCAAAACTCAAACATCGTTCGCATTCCGAGCTCGATCCTCGAGCCATGACCGACGTGGATCGCCGTCCCACCGCCGGCCTCTCCCCCTCCCACGCCGCCGGTCTCCGCCGCCTCTCCACCCGCGCCGCCTCCGCCTCCTCCTCCTCCTCCTCAACCTCATCATCCTCGTCCGCACCTTCGATCGCCGGCGACTCCCTTCTTTCCGCCGTCCACTCCTCTGGCCTCCCTCTCCTCCCAGCCCTAACCTCCTCGGAGCTCGCCCTCGCCGAAGCCATTCTTGGTCTCCCTCTCCCTCCCGATCTCCGATCACTCCTCTCCCTCACCCTCCCTTTCCCTCTCTGGCGCCCTCTCCCCCGTCTTCTCTCCGCCCTCCGTCTCCCCCTCGCCGCCACCTCCCTCCATCTCTCCCGCCTCCCTTCCAACCCTCTTCTCTCCCCTCCTCCCCCTCTCATCCCCCTCCTTCCCCGCTTCTACCTTCCCGCCCTCCCTTCCCTCGCCGGCAACCCCGTCTTCCTCATCGACGATCGCAAGATCTCCCTCTTCGCCCTCGATCTCCCCGACTTCTTCCACCGCCTCCAATCTCCCCACCGTTCCCCCCTCTCCTCCCGCCGCTCCCCCCGCTGGATCGAGTTCTGGAGCGACGCCGCCGCCGCCGATCGCCGTCGCCGCAGCAGCTCCGCCTCTCCCGACGAGTTCCTCGAGATCCGACCCTCTAAGCTCCCCAACTGGGTCGGCAACTACTTGTGCCGGATCGGCTCCGTCCTCCGCGACGGTGGCTGGGAGGAATCCGACGTCTCCGAGATGGTCCACGTCGCTGACGGTTCCATCGTCGACGGGTACGATGAAAAGGTAGCTTTAGAGAAGCTGGTCTTGAAAGCCGATCGCTGCTCCGACTCACTCCGTCGCGCCGGCTGGGACTCCGACGAGGTCTCCGATGCTCTTGGCTTCGACTACAACCCTCCTAGTGTCCGAAGACGCTCGGTAAACTTACCACCTGGTCTCGCCGCCAAGATTGGGAAACTCGCCGAAGCCGTTTCCCGTTTCTAACTCTATTTTTATTTTATTTTATATATATAAATTTATATATTATATCTTTTCTTTCAAAAAAAAAGAAAAAAAAAGAACATCCTTGTTGTTGTATTGACGTTGGTTCTTTTTGGGGAAATAGTGAAAAGAAAATCTAAATATAAATATAGATATATAAAGTATATATAAATAAATATATTATATTATTATTAAATGAATAATAATAATAATGAAGTCATTGTCTGGAACGGAGGGAATAGAACACACGCGCGGAAGCGTGATCTTGCGATGGTTCTTTTTTTTTAATTATTTAATTACTTTTTTTATTTTAAGGAGAGGCTCAGAAGCAGAGAGAGAGAGAGAGAGAGAGAGAGAGTTAAGCCAGCGACCAAAAGAGAAGCTACGATGGGGACCTTCCCATGCATTATATTATATATACTTATATTATACATCATTCAATCACATCTTCATAGAATATATGCTATTATTATATATATATATATATATATATATATATATATATATATATTTCTTTTTTCATGCATGGACCCTGCTCCGCTGCTCTTTCTCCATTTTGAAGCATTCTCCGAATCAAATCACTCTTTCCCTTTTTAAAAAATAAAAATAAAGAAATTCTTTTGAGGAAATATTATTAACAAATGTAACCAATCCTTTTGTTTGAGAGCGAGAAAAAAAAACAATAATGATTTAAGTACTTTATATATTTCTCCTGATATGTCTATATTAGAGAGAGAGAGAGAGAGAGAGAGAGAGAGAGAGAGAGAGAGAGAGAGAGACTATGTTGTAGTTAGGTGTAGAGTGTGATTTCTCATCTATTAATTAGGATGGAATGAAGCTATCAAAGAATGGGAGAGAAGGGGTCATGCATGGCCCAGAGTGATCTAACAAAAAGATGAGGGAGTGACCCCTCACCATCTCTCTTACTGTGGATCACCGAACTCTGCCAAATCAATGTGATCTAATGATTTGACATGAATAGACTCTTACATGGGTTTTGTTTTTGAAAAAAAAATTTATCTATCTTTTTCCTAGTTCCTATCCTCTCGCAACTCACCAAAATTATATATATATATAATTTTGGGAAAACAAGTGAAGGACAAATAATGTGGTATGGTATGGAATATGGATGGCCAAATAATATTAAATAATGGACTGTTATATTGGTGCACAAGTGGCAAGACATTGAGACAAGACTAGCATGGTCCTGTTCTATCATAACAAGACAATGTACAAACTATCAAACCTTGTCTTAGCCTACACAAGCATGTTTTCATATCCTCTTGATTACATTTTCTTCCTGACCTTCATGATCGATGTCATAAAAGTACACTAATGATCATTTTTCATTAACTTATAATCATACAATCACATTTTTAATGTATATATATATATATATATATATACATATATATATATATATATATATATATAATGCTAACTATGTTTGTTTTTAATAATCTTATCTGTTACATTTTTAATATGTTTTTATGCCTTTTTCCCTTTATTTTTAATACTAACTATTTTTTTAACAATTTTACATTATCTTAATAAATAGTGGTCTGTCATCTTTCTTTCTCATGCTAAAATATGGGAACAGTGCTGTCCAGTTGCTGGGATGAATGAGAAGAATAGTAGTGTAGAGTGGAAACACAAAAGCAATGAAAATGAAGGCATGGTCCATGAATTGGAGAACAAAAGAAAACAGGCCACCTGAACTGCTTTTTAATATGTTCTCTTTGGGTGGCATGTATATAAATTTCCATGCCTTGGGATCCATCACCATTCTTATTGTTCATGGACAGCGACCATGCATACGTGATTCACTGTTCTACAATTATGTGCATGGCCACCCATCCATGCTATCCCCCTCATCCACACTTGTCATCTATGCTCCATGTAGATACCACATTATCTCCTTTCTTGGCCTTTTCTATTCTTATTTTCCAAACACAATCAAGGCCCTGTTTTGGCTATTAATTTCTGGCCACTAAAGTTATTCGTGAACCACGTTCTTTCAATGGACTTTCTCTCTCACATATTTATTCTGATTTATTTTTTTCTTTATTATTATTTATATTTTCTGTTTGTGCTTAGAATTTAGATAGGTATTAAAATGGAATGAAATTAAAAAAAAAAACAGTTGATTCTAGATTTAAAATTAGTTTGGTGGTGCACTAAAGTTGCTTAATTATGAAAAGTAACTTTATTTTCTAATAAACTAGTTTTTTTAAAAATAATAAAACTGTAGTTCATCGACTTTATTTCAAAAATAAAAATCAATAATAAATTTCAATTAAAATCAAAATTACTATCACTCTATAACCTAGTCAAATAATGTATTTAATACAACCAATGACCTTAAAAGAATCAACATCTTATTTAAATAAAACCTTATCATTTTCATATCTTAATAAACAATGATCAACCAATCACACTTCCAAATAAAAATTAAAAACACATACCCATCAAATCCAAAAAATAAATAAATAAATAAATATCCATTTTATCCTCCTCCATTTTTCCATCCAAAAACAAAAACCCTCACTATACACATTCAATGTTCGACACATAAAGCTAGGGGTGTATTTGAGCCAAGCCGTTCGTGAGCGGCTCGGTGTTCGGCTCGATAAGAGCTCGTTCGTGTTCAGCTCATATTGTAAACGAGCCAAGCTTGAGCTTCATTTTCAAGCTCGATTAATAAACGAGCCAAGCTTGAGCAACTGAAAGCTCGGCTCGTTTTGGCTCATGAACAAGCTCGTTTATATATATATATATATATATATATATATATATATATATATATATGTATATTAAGGTGTATATGTGACTATGTCGTTGTTGTCAACTTGAGTCATACATATATGACTGTAAACTACTATTTGAAGGCTAAGCTCGTTAAAAGCTCGGGTTATCTAGTTCATTAAGTTAAATGGAAAATAAAAAAAATAATCAAGCCTTAATCAAGCTAACGAGACTAGTCTAAGCTTCAAATTTTCTTAACAAATTGAGCTCGAGCATGAAGCTCGAAATAAGCTCGTTTAGAGCTCGAGCTCGGTTAAAATAGTAATGAGCCAAGCTTGAACCTGAAAAATGAAGCTCGAAGAAAGCTCGGCTCGAGCTCAAGCTCGATGAAATAGTAACGAGCCAAGCTTGAACAAGGCAAAGCTCGGCTCGGCTCGGCTCATTTACAGCCCTACATAAAGCCGTCCCCTATGAATAGGTCCTAGATGCTAAACAAAATATAGGCAACGGAGAGAAAGCAATAGGAAAGACCGAAAGAGAGAGGAGGCCACCCCGCACGTGACACTCCTCACCGCCCCTTCACCGTCTAAGTTAAAAATAAATCAATCAATCATAGATATAGATTTATAGGGTGGATAACGAGTTAAGTCACACAGCCACTGCCCTACGATCACTACTACTAACACAACTAGTGCTATTCATTCACCCGTGTCGGCCGGGCACCACCGACCCAACCAGGAACTCGCCTTACAAAACATAATAAATAAGACATATAAAACCTTGACATTTAAAAACATAATAAATAAAACTGTCGGACTAGCACCAAGCATGGGACCGGCACACTGTTTGCCCTACTTTCTTTTCTTCTTTTCAGTCAAACGGACCTTGTCACTATTGTTTTAAATAATAATAATTATTATTATTGTTATTTTTTTCCCCTTGTGAGCATTGAATTTTGAAATGAGTTCCCATTATAAGAGTTGTGATATAACAACTTTTTATCATAAAATAACGGACACAGTTAATATAGTTCATCAGGGTTGCCTACAAACAGATCATCTACAACTACAAGAAGATGACATGGTAGAATTCGGAAGTGAAACATTTCACACATAATTCAAGTACCTTCAAAATCTATAGCAGCAGCAGCAGCTCTTACATATTCAATACCTGGTTCTGCTTCTGGACCTGATCAAAAGAATTGGCACCAACTTAGAGAACTTATCAATGGAAAACCTTTGGGTTAGTGCAAAAGCAACAGCATATTATAATACCTTGGCGAGGGGGACTGTGAATGGGACTCGGATTGGGAACGATGCCTCCGAGGGCTCCTGCTCCGACTTCTGCTGTCATGGTACCTTCTGCATAATACACCCAAGGCAAAGGAATTATTGCAAACTTCTATTGGAAAGAAAAAGGCTTACAACTTGGGTCTTAGTTGTTGTCCTTGGTGTCTTAGGGGAAGAGCAGACATTTAGACCACAAAACAAAAGAGGGGGAAAAAAAAGGAAAAGCATGTTTCTTGGATCACACAAGAAACTGAGCTTAATGCTTTATTGACCCAGTTTCAAAAGCACATAAACCGAAGGAAAAGTTCAAAAAGCAATGTAAGAAGAGGTTTTCATTTATCTAAGAGCTTAACATCATTTCAAAATTTCAACAGTTGCTCCTTCACAGAAAATTATGATTGGGGAACATGACCAAACGGTAGGAAAAAGCATGTGCATGTGGGAAGTGGTTAGGTAATAGTAGCATTAAAAGCAAAGCAAGCACAGAAGTCCAATTGACACAAGAAGTTTCATCCCATTAAATAAAATTAGCATATTCAATAAATATTGACAAAACTAAGGGTAATATAAGCGACTTGTATAAAGAATACATAAAAACACAATAAGTGCTTCAAGGCAAAGGAATCTATGACCAATCATTAATGACAAAATTGACAACAATCTTGTAAGGAAAGAACTGATCACAAAAATATTGCTTAAATTTCAAGCAGAAGAACAAACGAGGTGAACATGAAATGCTATTTCCCCTGGAGGAAGATACAAAGATATACAAGTGAGAAGGAAATACACATACCTTGGTGGAGAAGGGCTTCTGCTGCTACTATGGCTGTGGCGCCTGTAGCGAGATGTCCTACTTGCCTCTGTGATCTTTTCCCGCCTTTGACGTTCTTGCTCCTTCTTCTTAGCCATCTCAACAGCAGAATCTTTGCGAACTACAGAACCAACAATCACAAATAGAAAAAAGAATTCTTTGAGATATCAAACTCCAAAAACAACCAAATGAAAAAAAAATAATAATAATTAAGATGGTACCTTTCAAATTTTTATCATAGCATAGTATCAAATTAACAAACCCACTTCATTGCTGATAATACATTAGTGTTAGAAACCTTACTTTGCTTGTTCAGTTGTTTACTCATAATCCTTTTCAGCCGCTCTTGGGGTGTTTCCTTCTTCTCAGACTGCGGGGTCTTTAATGACCCACCAGGAGCAGCCTTGCTAAGCTTTGCCATCGCTGATGAGGTGCTAGAATTTGAAATAATATTTACAAGTAAAAAATCAAGATGATATGAAACATAACAGCATTAATTTCACAAACAATAATAACCGAGTTAGTGATAAGCAGAAACAATTCAAATAATTCAAATTTTCAAATAAATAGATAAACAAATAAATCAACTAAGACAACCAAAGAATGATATAATTGAAAGCCATAACAAAAGGCTTCAAACAGTTGCATAGTGGCAAGTCATTCGCAAATGAATGACTGAGGAAAAAAAAAAGTTGGAAAGAAAAACAATCTTGCCTACCAAAAAACAATACAAGCACTAATGGGCAATAACAAGTGGGAAAATTTTGGAACATAATGCACATGTTCAAGTTCCAATAAGGCATTTAACAGTAGATTCAAAAGTACATAACATATCCCTCATTCATGTTTGAATCACGACTAACACCACACCCCATAATACCATACTACAATGCTATAAAGGGAACAGCCCCATAGCATTCCAGTTTGCTAAGAATTGGCAAGAGATCAGCATTAAAAAACAAATAACTAACAGTTCTAGAGTGAACAGGTAATGAATTACCTCACAAATGGCTTCGGCATTTTATTTTTCTCTTGTTCAACTGACAGAGCAGATGCGGGATCAACATGGAGTGCCTCAAGGATTCGCTCACTTGATGGCCTGCAAAAGGCCACAACATCAGACATATCCATATCAATAGTTCAAACACTTATGAACAGGCATTTTGATGCCTTCATACAGGTCTATTTTATTAAAAGGTCTGAAAGTGTGCTCTTGGAGGAAACAACCATTCTTCCATATTAACACTAAGGAGGCATATCCTAGTCAAACCTAATGAAATACCCTCCCCCACGCAGTTCAACCCCTATGCTTCACCTATCCCCATACCCCAATAGATCAGCTCTAAACCAGAACGATCACCAGAATAAGCTGCAGCACAGAAAACATTGTCCAATCTATCTTGGCAAGTAATAAAGGTCCAGTGCCCCGACCGGTTCAGAAGACCCGCTTGCAATGGAGATGATGGCGGGGAGATTCCTTCCAGTTTGGGTTCACCCATGTCAGTCGAACTCCCAAATTCAGTAATATACTCAATTTTGGGAGTCTTTGATTTGCTTCGGAGTGAGCTATCAGAATGTAGACCACGATCATGTCTCCTTGAGTACGGAGAATGTGAGCGAGACCTAGACCTTGATCAATCACAATAGTGATCCAGTTAATGAAAGCTAATAGCTCAAGAAGTAAAATAATTAAACATAACGATCTTAAAGATAATCCCCATACCTTCTGGATCGAGGATAAGCTTCATATGTGGGACTTTGACGTGGCTCCCTAGACAAGTTAATAAGCAGAATTGAAATGACGTATTAAATTGCGATATAAGTACTTTCACCTAATAGGTTTATTCCATAAAAAAATGCTAAACACAGGAAACTTTTACAGTTTTACCTGTAAGGATCACGCCGAAGTGGCCTTCCTGTAGTTAATGCAGCTTCCCTCTCTCTTCCCCTTTCCATCTGAGAAGCCTTCCTTCTTTCCTTGCGGCTTAGTTTTTTCTGCAGATTTTTGGATTTAAGTCCCACATCATGTACACCGGAAAAATAAAAAACTGATGCAAGTTAACCTACAATTGCTGGATCCCCTCTGATTATTTCTTTTTGTCGTTTCTCTTCCTCCTTGGCCTTTTTGTCCATATAAACAAGCCAATTGTACCTTTTTATACCAAAATCTTTAGCAATTATTTCCATTCCTTCATCATTGCTATCATCGCTACTAAAGTCTTTTTCATCATCTTCTTCCTCCTCCTCCTCCTCATCACTATCTGAGATATGTGATTCCTCATTGCCATCTCCTTTGTAGGAAAAACCAACCTGTGAGTATGAACCTTTACTTGCTTGCGTCTGTGATGACTGTGTTCTGCCCAGATAAAAAAAGACAATGTGTAATCCAACAGTAAGAGAGACAGAGATTCATCAATGCATTCCATGTTCTCCAGCTTTTCTGGGGCATGGAAAAGCTGAGAACAAAATACAGACCTTCATCCATAATTTGTACCTTTAAAGTAATCCAATTTTTATACTATACATGTTGAAAAAATGATTTGCTCCCCAAAATATTCATTAATTATTTGAGATGTTTTTAACTAATCAGAGAACCATACATATGTTTTGAAAAATATAAACAATGTGAGAAAATCTATTGGCACTCACTTAAGTTGTCACCCAAAAAAGTTCTTAGAAATTAGAATGTAATACATATCAAAGAGCAGAAAGGTAAACATGGAAAAAAAAAATCTTGAGACCAACACAAACAAGTACCTGATTCAAAGCACCCAACAAATATGTTATTGGTCAATGTGACATTAATTAGATATAACCAAATACGATTTGAACTCAACCAAGGCTCAAGAAACTTAACCCATGATGGGTGAGAAGGTACATGACTAAGCTGAATGAAATTAACAAGTAAAATGATCAAACCTCTCCAATACAAAAGGAGCAACAGCCTTCGCCTCTAATTCCTGGGAAACATTTTGCATGGCTTCTTCATCAGTAACTGCAGACAGTTAAAAGTTTATCAAAAAAGAAACCGAGTCACTCCAAATATCTATAAAATATCAACTGAGTTATTAAAAAAGAAATAAAAAGAAATAACAAATGATCTCATTCCATTCATTATTGGACAAAGTGAGTAAAATAGCCACAAAACAGAATGCTACAAAAGAGCAATAAAGAATAATAAAAATCAAAGAAATACCGACATCCTCTGCGCTGATGCTTAATTAAATCCCGGTAACGCTCAAAATTAACAAACTCTTCTAATTCTTCTTCTTCCTCGGTCTTTTCTTGTGCCCTAAAAGGCCGGGACTCAGAATCTCTGATAAAATCAAGTAAAGCACGACCATCAAATCTGCCAAGAAAGAGCAACTTTCAGTTTCAGAACTCTTCACAACTAATATAAACTGAGGGAGGATTCACCTGTCAATCAATATATTCTGTTTTCCATTCCAGGGGATCCTGAAACATAGAGAAATTTAGAAATATATTATTTTATTTTATTTTTTAAAAAGAGAAACTAGCAGTGATACCAGAAGCCAAAAGGAAGATAAAGAACAGTTCACCATGCCAAATAACTAATACAATTGTAGCAAAATGAACATAAAATATGGTAGAATGGGCAAAGTTGCTATCCATATGTTTTATACAATCAAACACACAATATGGTCACACAATTATAATATTTATTAATGCAGCTACTTCTTTAATAATTATTTGGTCGTGAAAAATCTAAATACTGTATGACTTGGTTTATTCATAATTTCATACAATTTTCCTGCAATCAATCTCCTTCTATGTTCGTAATAGATGGCAAAACCAATATAGGCATGCTACACACCAATTTTATCAAATAATTCGCCCGAATGAGGTAATTTCAAGCCGATCAGAAGCGGCTTGCAAACTCCCTCAATACAAGCAGAAAAATTTTCCACTTGATTTCACGAACTAGTAAAAACTATAAACACTAATCACAAATGGATCAAAAACAAGAAAAAAAAAAGAAATTAAAAGAAGCCACGTAAGGCACGTACAAGCCCTGCTGATCCTGAGCTGCTTGGTAGAGTCCATCATCGCGGTGGGTGCGACAACGAGTACCGACAACCTGGAGCGACTGTTGGGGATCACCACGGCGGCGAGCGAGGTAGACAGCACGGCGCTGCGCCCGGCGCCGCGCTGCATCCATGAGATCATGAACCTTGCGCTCCGATCTCCGAGCCTCGTGCCACATCTTCGCGATGGAAACCCTAACCCTAGCTCTGATGACGAGAACGACAACGATGCCGCGAAGAAACAACTCGATCCCGCGATCTCTCTCTAGAAACTAACTTACTGGCTCCTTTGGGCTACATCACTTGGGCCGTGGGCCTTTACATTTTTTAACATTTTTTATATTGAAAGAAAAGGAAAAATATCAGAGATCCTAATTCATGGACATCTTGAATTTTAATTTAAATTTAGATATAAATAGATGTTATATTTATATATAAATCCTAGTCAATTATATTTAGATGCGTAAATAGTGTTAAAATACTATCATTCAGTGTGGCCAACAGCAAGATAACAAGTGCATGCAATGCAATGACAAAATATAATTATAAAATTATATATATATTCAGATCTTTTCCATAGATTATTAATCTATTGATATTGATTTGTTAATTATGATATATATAAAAAACTATGCTTATAAATAATGTACAGTGAAAAAGTGAGTTATACAGTGTTTTTATAGTGAAAAAAATAAAAAATATATGTTTTTTTATTTTAATCATTCAATCCATTTGCACAGTAAAAACAAATCATACACATTCCTACTAGTACCAGTACACAAATCACAAATATTAAACTTACTCCTACTAACTTGTTACTCTATAAAACTATATATATATATATATATATATATATATATATATATATATATATATATAGATGAAATATAATAAATCAATTGAGAAATAAGAAATGACTTTATTAACACCGTAAATAAAGAATCTAATGTCACTTGAGGAAGGGATGTTGGCATTATATAATTATATATAATTATAATACAAATACACTTGATTTTTATATTATTATATTATTATTGGTTGGATGTCACTATCTTTTGTAGACCAAATATTAAGATATAGAATTTTAAAAAAAACACTGTTTTAATAAAGGATGATAATCAACCAAATGTTGTTATATTTATACTTGTAATTAGTCACATCTGCTTGTTGCTTTCGAATGAAAATAAAATTTTCATCCACTTTAAATTTTGATTTTTTTTTCATTAGATTGTAGGAAGGATGGTGAATTGTAAGATGAATAATTAAATATTTACCTCAATTATAGTATTACCAACTAAATATTTGGTTTAATATTGATCTATGTGTTTTAAAAATTTGCAATAAAATTATTATTAATTCTATATGAATACAGGAAAGTGAAGAAAGATTAATTCAGTTTAAAAAAAAAAACCGGACTCGGTCCAATAGGAATAAGCCTCAACTCGGCCGAGTTGGTAGGAAACACGTCACACGACGTCACCAACTTCCGAGTTGGCTCAGCCAGAAGATTTTTTTGCCGCCTAAAAATATCCAAGGCGGAGATATTATGACTTCCGCCACGTGGCACGATGTGATGCCAGGAGCCACGTGTAAAGCGGTGCCACGTCGGATGCCTTTGGGACCCACTCCCCGAAAAAATGCGTCATTTTCCTCCCTTCCGTTACTTTTCTCCCTTTGTCTCTCCCCATTTGGCCTTGTTGGGGTTCTTCTTCTCCTCCTCCTCCTCCTCGCTTCTGTGGATTTTGTGATTTAGATTGGTGGCAGGGCAGTGATGGATGAGGATTGCAAGCACGATCGGCGATTAGAAACTCAGGGGATTGATAGTCTCAAGGTAATCATATGTTTTTTTTTTTTCATTGTGTTCTTATGATTATTTAGAATGGATTCTCTAGAATGAGGTTTTATTGCTGTTGATTCTTTGGGTTTTATGTGGTGGTTTATCACTGGGGAAAAAAGGCATGGTCTTGATGGAAATGATGGGTTTTTGAGGTGTGATTGAGGCAATTGATTTGTCTGGGGAGACATTAATTTGATTTTTTTTTTCTTAGTATTTCTGGTTCTGTTGGTTTTAGATTTGATTGATGGGGGTTTTGTTTCTCTCTTTACTTTTTGGTTTGTGTGCTTGATATCTATTTTGGAAACAAGGGTTTGATAGGATAGTGAATATTATGGTCCGAAATGACAGTTTTGAAGCAGTTTGTTTGATTAATTGAATGTTTAACAGTTGATTTGAAGTTACGCTTTTGTTTTTGGGGCTTCCTTTTTGTTGTTTTCTTTCTGTGCATGAGGAATCTTACCTGTTGAACGTGGGTTGCATTATTCCAGGAGGCACTGTGTAGAAAATTGTGAAAATAGTGCATAATCTACTGAGAAATGAAAATAATAGAAGAACAAAGGGTTGAAAATTCACTTCCTTTGAAGGGATTGGTTTGTATTGTTGTTGGGCAAGCTAGGATTTTATGATGATGGAAACCCGTGTATCTTTTTTTGCCCATTTCTGATTGTCATTAATGCAAGGAACGATGAGATACAGTTGAGGCTAAGCAGGAAAAAGATGTACTCATCATTGTAATCTGTCTTATAATTATTCTATCACCCCCTTTGTTGAGAAATGACTAGACATTTTTATCTGTTGATTTATGGATTTCTTTGTGAAGAGAGCAACTTGTGGGCTTGATGAGACTTATTTGGTATGATAGAACACAAAGGGATATATCATGTTGCAATTGCATCTAGCTAGGTTTTGAATATGAGTTGTAGACACCCATTTAAGCGCCGCTTTTCCTGTGAGAGGCTTGAGTTCAAAGCCCATTGGAAGCAGATTTTGATGTGGATCTTGATCAGTAACTATTGCTAATAAATCAGCTTGTCCACATTCATCCAGAAACATGCATGGGCACACTTTAGTCTGCCACACATGCTTGGCATGTTTCTTTGTTGTTTTTTTTTTTGTGATATTTTGGAATTTTTTGCTGCCCAGTGAATCTCAATCTATACAAATTTTGTTACATTACCTTGTGAACTTAACCTAGTTATTCATTTAGGTATTTGTGATGTCTGCTCATTCAAATCCATGGTCTCCATAAATGTCTTATTATATGAAATGTGCATATTTGTGAACTTGTAGAATGTGGCATTTTTCTTCTTCTCTTTTTACTAATAACCAAATAAGAATATGATGAAGGAAGTATGGGAATCATGCTAGATCCTTTGAAGAAAAGTCATGGTCCCCATACATGTCCTGTCATCTGAATTGTGCACTCGTAGAGTGTTCCAATTCGTCTTCTTCTCTGTTGCGCTAATAACAAAATAGGAATATGATAACGGAATTGTAGTAAATATGCTACATCCTTTAGAGAAAAGGCATGGTCTAGTGCCTTCTCTATGAGTATAGGTTTTTTCTTGGGGTGAGATAAAATTCTCTATGACTGTAGTTATTGCAATGCTGCTAAGTGAACTTCTTAGTTATCACTTGCATGGATATTTTTATTTCAAGAATCTCTTTGAAGAAGGCTTAGTATTTCAAAGATTTCTTTCAAGAAGGTTAACTCTACTGGGACTCTCAGGTTGAAGATTCTATGTCCATGGAATGGACAGATGAGAAGCACAGTCTGTATCTTAATTCGATGGAGGCGTCATTTGTTGACCAGTTATACAGCAACAAATATCATTTGAAGGATATACACAGCTGGCCATCAAGAACACAGAAACACACAAATTCACAAGGAATAGGAACCAAAACTGTTTCGTCTGGCCAGGTATGAAAATCATTTAATCGACAATGCATTTTTGTTTACTTCTTACATTTTCTACCAAACCCATAACCTTTTTTTTTTTTCTAATGCAGTTTAAGGTTCTTCGAAGGGGGTGCTGGGAGAAAATTAATTTTGAGAAGGCTGCTAAGGGTCACAATGATCCTGAGACTGAACCTTTCATTCTGTCAGCAAATCCATGGATTCAACATTTCAGAGCAGCATCTTCCATTGGAAAAGAGCTGCACGTGCCATCATCTATACAGATGGATGTTGTCGATTCTTTCACTCAACCAATGAATTTAACCAATCAGAGTAATGGGAGAACTGCAACAACTTCAGGGCAGTTTCCTTGCTGTTCTCATGTTTCTTGTCAAGATTCTGTTGGTTGCTGTGCAGGTGCCTTTCTAACTGTGCATTTTGCTGGCAGGGCTTTCTGATTGCTTGCTTTTAATTCTAAAGTTTCTTTCTTTTCTTTAAGTCCTCAAAGTTTGTTTCCTCAGCATTTTAGCATTCTTGTGTAATTGAATTTAGGAGACACCATCAGAGCTAACACTGTACTTAACTTGCTTAAAACCAGGCTAAAATGGATTTGTTATTCATCATAGACCTGCGTGGTTAGATTTAGGAGATGACTAACAACACTTGCTGTCATTCTTAGAATTGAACGTCGGAACAAAAGAGGAATTCCCATTTATGAATGATATTGCATCCTGTAGCTCCCTGGTATCAGTACTTCACATCAAATTATTTTTCGCTTAGTTGTATTTCTCAGTATAGGCATTCACTTAAAGTTGGGATTTGAAATGTTTTGAGACTTCAGGTCAGCTAAGTAGTAAGTACCACTTGGCAGGACTGAGCTCTCATTGACTTCCTGTAAAATTTGTACTTATTGCTGCTTATACTTAAAGAAATTTCAACACTTATTCCTGTTAAACCTTTGATCACCAAAAAATATAGACATCTGTTTTCTGGATTATATTTTCTTTACTTGTTATTATCAATCTACCAAAAAAACACCAACTTTGGCTTTGTACAGAGGTTTCAGATCAAAACTTTGTTGATCCAGAAGCTGAAGAACAGGAAAAACTCAGCATAACCTGCCGGAAAAAGAAAGCAAAAGTTGCAGCTACTAATGAACCATCATTCAAAGATCAAGTAGCTTGTCAACTTTGTCTATTATTATTCTTTGGAGAGAACTTTACTTAATATCAGACTTACTATCTGCTCTTCTGGTGTATTTCAGGTAGTTCCATTGGGGAAGTTACATCTGGCGTCTACTTGTGAAGAGAATCATTCTCATTTGAACTAAAGATCTTCAGTGTAGCAGCAGCGGAAACTTAAGGACTCCTAGTAGCATTCTTCGGTTGAAACAAAAGCTTGCATTGCTAAGTAGCTGAAACTTTGCGAGCTTGAAGTGCCGACTTGGTTAAGCCACTGCTTAACAAAAAATCATTATCTAGATCACCGACTGAATGACTGCCCCGGCAGGAAGAGCATTACAATGCTTTAACTCAGTTTTGTTTTCGCAGTTTTATGTGTACATATTATGACACTAGTCTAAGAACCATGGCTTTTTTCTGCTTTTTTTTCCCCAACCAAGTAGTGTTGTTGTGCCAATGCAAGAAGGAATTCCTTAAAGGTGTGGAGTGTTTGTAACTGCATTCTAAGCCTTTTTATGTTCAAACATATATATATTCCTTGCAAAATGCGATATGCATGTGTGAAAAACAGCTCAACATACCAATAGATTAACAAGCCGTCAAATATCTATTTGTTTCTATTTTTTATATGTTATCTATTTCAGATTTATTTATATATAAAAAAGGTACACCGCAATTTTTTAAATAAACAACAAAGTTAATTTTGTTAAATTAAAAAAAAATTACAAAGTTTTGGATTAAACTCCGTAATCAAATTGAGTAAATTCACCATAATCAATGTAAACTCCGCGATGAGAGAGTCGCTTTGATTGTTGATATTAATTTTTCAATTTTCTTTTTTCACATCCAATGCTTCAACTATCCAAAGAAAAAAAATACATGATTAATTCTGGTGAGAATAAAAAAAACAACAATTAAAAATGTGAAAATTCCATTCCTGCTAGGTATTACCTAGAGGTGTGTTTAATATAATCTTTTTGTCTTAAATGAATAAATGAAAAATATCATACCACATTGTGTGTGTTTTTTATATAAATGGGTAACATTATGTATTCATGTCATTAAAAAGAAAATTGAAGTGAAGTGAAAAGTTAAAAGAACATTTTGCTCTTCCATCTACTCACTACCCTTGTAATGAGGTAGTTAGTATTTTATCTCCTTCTAACTCAAAGGTTTCAATACTATTTGTAGTTTTTCCATATTTAAAAAAAAAAAAATTATCCAAAAAAAAATTTTTTATTTGATCTAATAATATATATATATATATATATATATATATATATATATATATATATAAATATTATATAAATTTTAATTGTTTATTATATCTTATTTGAAGCCAATTTTGACATACCAAAGTCTAATGATCTGATCAAGCATTGGAAAAAACCACTTATCGGATCTGTACAGGGAGTTACCTTATCGGATCAAATATTACAAGAGCGCAAGGGTCCGACCCGTTTGCAACATCTGTTGCTCGTCGTCTAAAAAAGAAACATTTCTTTGATGAATACTTTCGAGGGTTTTGGTTGCTGATCGAGATTCTGGAGGGAAAGAGAGGATCAAAGGAATTCGCCAAATCCAATGGTTTGCCCAAAATTTCTCTATTTTGATTGAATTGATCTACAGTTTTGATTTGCTTTCTTGTTTTTTCAATCACTGGACCAAAAAAATTCGATCAAATTCTCAGTGAAACGCTAGAGTTTGCTGTTGAATTGGAATCCTTCGGTGTATTTTGTGCCAAAGATCTCCTCATGTTGTTAACTTTGTAGCTTGGATCTAATTTCGTTTGGGCCTGATTTCCAGGATTTATTTATTTTTTCCATTATCTCTTCACAAGTGAAAATCTTGTTTTTCCCCAATTTATGTATGTGGATTGCATGAAGAATTTCAGATTTCAACAGTGAGGGTGTTGAGAGTTTAAAAAATGAAGGCCTGCTCATGAAGTTGCCAGTTAAAAACTAGGTTAATCGAGTACTATCTTTTCCATAATCGCATATCTGGTTGGATTTAGGCAGATACTACTGTATGTATGGTTCCATTACCCCTTTAACTGAAGCTTATTGATTTGTGCCCTAACACCATATTTCTTGATAACTCCTTTGAATTATTGTGATCACATTTGCCTTAATGAACAACTTTTCAGAGTACATTCCATACTATTTTGGTCCTTCCATTGAGTCAAAAAATTTTGTTGGGAGTATGCGTTTTAATCTTGCTTTTCTTTTTATATATAAAAAAAAAATCACTTTTTCATAAATCTATTGGTTTTGTCAATAAAACTATTATCTCTATTCATAATAAAAGAAAATTTTAATATATTTCTATGCCTCTGAAGCTTTAAGATATTAATTGCAGCAGATGGGTAAGAATTTTCATTGTTTGCACAATTGTCATTTTTTTTTTACTTTTGATAATGGCCCTGCAGGCAAGTATTCTTCCTAGGGGAGGAGGGGCCTCGAGGAGAGAAAAACCTAAAGGTCGTTATCCTGGTCCGAGCCATAATCATGGTCTGTCTAAGGAGAAGTATCAAGAGATATATGAAGCTTTCCAGTTATTTGATACAGATGGTTCTGGTATGAATTCACTTTTCTAAAATAATTTCTTTCATACTCTTTGTTTTAGTTCTAATGTGATCTTGTCTTCTGTCTTTCAAGGCACTATTGATGCCAAGGAATTGCATGTTGCTATGAGGTATGAATTTCTTATTATGTTTTATCATCCTTTTTGACATCAATTCTTGGCAGTACTTCTTTTGATTTGTAGCTAATAAACTCATAATATTCCTTGTAGGGCTTTGGGGTTTGAAATGACAGAAGAGGTAAATGCTCGTTATCTTTATTTCTTCTCTTTTTTTCAGCTTCTTCCTTTTTTTTATTATGTTATCAACTGTTAAATAAATATAAAGATTGTTTGCCATGTTCAAAATTTCAGACCTTGTATCATTGTCATAATTACTACCTCAGTCATTTGTCATCTTTCTACCAAGATGCTTACAGGCACTTATGGTGAGATTTGATCATGGGAAATTTGGGGCAAAAGTTAGTGGCCCATTCCATCAATTAAATATGAATTACATTGGTTATGGTGGGCGGGTACAATGTTTTTTCGTAAAGAAAAGGCTCAGTTTATTGTAGACATCCTTTGATGAAAATACTTCATTATTCTTTGAGCTTCCATTCTCGACCTTTTAAGATCATCTTCTTGCTGTGCATCTTCTACCATAGATCAGTCCAGGCAATCATGTGATCATTTGTAGGTCACTGCCAACTCTTCATAATTGAACATACAATTTGTGAAAGAAAACCAAAGCTGTGATGGATGGAGGGTTATACAAACCATTGCCCCTCTTTTATTTCTTTCCATTCCTTTATTTCTTTCTTTCCTTTCATCATTTCTATATTTGTTAGTTTAGTGTGTTGAGCAAACCTCAGGCCAGGTTGTTTGTTGAAAAACCGATGCCTGTGGATTTACTCCACCTCTTCCTTAAGTCGGATGCCCCTGTAAAGGAACCATGTTATATATATATATATACATCTTAATTAACGACCTATTATATGGAAGAAATAATATTGACCTGTATGAGTAGCTCCTTTTCCTTGAACTCGAATGGTTTTTCACCATTACAAATATTGAATGATTTCCTTAGTTGGCTTTGGGATTTCTATAGGTTCTGTTTTTGTTAATCAAGATTGGAACTTTCTAATGACTTGTTATATTTTCAAGCAAATGACCAATAGGCTATTTCAAATATTGTTGTCCTTCCTCTCATGGCTATCCTTCTTTCATCTCATGTCTTTGAACACATTAGGTATAATTCTCAATTTATAAAAAAATCATTTCGATAGGTAAACATCTCCTTAGGCATTGAGTCTGAAAATTTTGCAGATTTCACGTTTGTGCTGCCTTGAAGCCTGTTTTATTTTTTTTAATATGAAACCTAAAACACATAATCATCTTTGCCATCTACCCAAGGAGTTTGACGTGTAGAATCTTTTGTTTTGTTGCAGCAAATCAAAGAAATGATCGCTGATGTAGACAAAGATGGTAGCGGTGCCATCGATTTTAATGAATTTTTGCACATGATGACAGCCAAGATGGGAGAAAGGGACACTAAGGAAGAACTTATGAAAGCTTTTCGTATTATTGATCAAGACAAAAATGTGATGTTTTTTTTATCTGCCTGCACTATATTTATATGCATGCTCATCTTTTTGGATTTAGTTTATTCATTGTTAATCATCTTTTATGTACCATAAATCAGGGAAGGATATCTCCAGATGACATAATGCGCATTGCCAAAGAACTAGGTGAAAGTTTCTCTCCTCAGGAGATCAAGGAGATGATAGATGCAGCAGATCGCAACCGTGAGGCCTTCTTCCTTATATTATATGAGATGCTTAATTAGTTGGTTGTAATCTTGATATATGACTGTAAATTAATGGCTAGAATGACCTTGACCTAATTAAAGGACAGGATCTAGTCTTTTTGTTCTCTGATTGGTGGAAATTATTTTTGCCAAATATGGAGCAATTAGTGATGAAATCCTAAATCTCATTAGGAAAGCAAATTTGGAAATCAGTGACCCCAGTGCACCATCCTCAATATTTCTGACACGATGAAATTTAATTTCTATAGCTAGTACAGAAGTCCTCCCCTAGTTAGTATCGATATCTTCTGAACCTGACTGCTATTCAGTTTCTAGATTTAACTGTTGACAGGTTTTCAGAATTTTCCAGGGGAGGGTTTTTGGTTCACTTCTTATCCATCATTTTACTAAAATCTCTATAGAAACCCGTGATCGAATGTTGCTTGGTTACTCACCTTGTTTGAGTTTTTGATATATGCAGGTGACGGCGAAGTAGATGTGGATGAGTTCTTTAATGTGATGATGAAAACAAGTTACGGTGATTATTAGATCTCTGAATCCATCCTGTCGAAAATTGGCCCAGATCCTGCGGAAGCAAAAACTCAAACCTCACTTTTAAGTGCTTATAGGAACATATTAATTCTTCCTTATATCTAATATGTTGTGGCAGCTTTCTTGGCTTCACAATCTTGTATGTTTATCCAGCTCATTTAGACCTCCTCCTATGTTAACCGTTCAGGTGGTTATATTTTCATTTTGTTTTATTTGTTTCAGTGTTATATCCTAATATGATATTTTTAAGTGCAAGTCTTAGAATGATTCACAGCTTTTAAGCATGGAAACAAATCATTGAAGTCATCACACCAGGCTTAGAAGTATTTATAGAAATGGTAATGATTCTTTTTTTATTTTTTTATTTTTTGGTATAAAATTTCCTTTAAACGTAGATGGTACGTGAATATTTCTCTATTATATATCAGTTTATAATAAAATAATAAATTTACCCTTTAAAACCCATTATGGACATAACGTTTAGGCACACATTGTATAAAATAGGGGAATTCATTTCTGGCAGATTTTTGCATGGTTTTGCTATCAAATGTGGGGGTCTTAAATGATGAAGTAATGATGCCTACTTTCATCTCAATGTATGATTGTTTCAGTGACTTGAATTTTGCGAGGAAGTTGTTTATTAATTAATGAAAACATAAACTTACAAGATGCATGTTAAAATTGGGTTTTTTTTTCAATATGATTTTTTTTTTAAATTACCAAAATGACCCTATGTGAAATTCATTCACCAACATGGTTTCAAAACATCACATTATGCCATGTCATGTCTTAGGTGATAAGTTGGCCATTTAAAAATAGGTGTTTTTTTTATTTTTTTTAAAATAAAATTAGATAAACATGGTGATAAGTTGGCCATTTAAAAATAGGTGTTTTTATTTATTTTTATTTTAAATAAAATTAGATAAACATCTAATTTATTAAAAAAAAAGCAAGAATATTTACAAAAAGAAAAGGCAAAACAGACACAAAAACAGGGAACCCAGGGGGGAAATTACAAAACAAGCCCTTGTGACTTATCATTTATTTATCAAGTCAGTTACATATATATCCCCTTTTTAATAAAATAATTTCCTTACCCTTTTAGACCCATTATGGGCATAATATAATGTTTAAACACATTGTATAAAATAAGGTATATTAGTGACTTTAAACTAACTTCCACGCAACCATGAAAAATACAGCAAAAGCCTTCTTCACTCCCGCCAAAGAAATGAACGTTCTTCACAGCCTTCACAAATCTTTCCTCCCTTCCAATCTTCTTCATCTCCTGCAAAAAAACTACACTTTCTTCACAACCTCCTCCGCTCACCACCTTCCCACCATTCAGAACCTCACCAACTTCCTCACTTCCTTGCATCCTCACTCCCACTCCTTATCTTCTCTCAACAAGCTCCATTCCCTTCTCATTGTTACTGGATTCATCCAAAGCACCTTCTTTCTCAAAGAAACCATTATAAAGTATGCATCTTTTGGCCTCCCAGAGCTTGTGCTTTCCCTTTATAGAACAGCCGCTGCACCCACCTTGTTGCTGCTGAACTACACTGTCCGCAGCCTCTCAGATCATGGCTTTTATGATCATGTTCTTAACTTGTATGCGTGGTGGCGGAGATGTAGTTTTCAGTCGGATAATTACACGTTTCCCTTTGTGATCAAGTCCTGTGCAGCTCTTGGTAAGCAAAGGTTGGGAAAAGAAGTTCATGGTGTTGTGCTTAAAACTGGGTATGGTGGCCATTCGGTTGTTCAGACTTCTCTTCTGGATATGTATGCTAAGACGGGTTCTATGGGATATGCGGAGAAGGTATTCGATCAAATGTCTCAAAGAGACTTAGTCTCTTGGAATGCTTTGGTTTGCGGTTATTTGACGAATGGGTATTGCCCAGAAGCATTTGAAGCTTTCCGGGAGATGTTGGCTGTCGGTTTGATGCCGAGTGCGAGCACTTTGGTGAGTGTGATACCTGTTTGCATGATACTAGGAGAATTAAGTTCTGGTAGATCTTTGCATGGTTTTGCTATCAAATGTGGGGTCTTGGATGATGAAGTTATGACGCCTACTTTGATCTCAATGTATGGTTGTTTCAGTGACTTGAATTCTGCGAGGAAGTTGTTTGAAATGATGCTGGAAAAACACGTAGTTGCTTGGAATGCCATGATATCTGCATATGCTAAAGTTGGTGAATCAGGTGAAGCCTGTGGAGTTTTCCAACTCATGCACCGTTCTGATACGAAGCCTAATTTAGTCACGTTGGTGTCTGTTCTTTCGTCTTGCTGTAATCTCGCAAATGCTTGCTATGGTGAGTCAGTGCATGCTATTGGGATTAAATTTGGTCTGACGTATAATGTCGGTGTGGTATCTGCTCTTGTGTCAATGTATGCTAAGCTTGGGGAGCTAGATGCAGCTCGATGTCTTTTCAATTCGGTGTCAGAAAAAAACCTTCTATTATGGAACTCCATGATCTCTGGCTACCTTCTGGATGGGCTATGGCACAAAAGCTTGGACATTTTCATCGACATGATAGCTAATGGTGTTATGCCGGATGCAATCTCGATAATCAGTGTTATCTCTGCGTGTAGCATATCTCAAGACTTGAGGTCTGGTGATTCTGCCCATGCTTACATCATTAGAAATGGTTTCGATTCAGTTGTGAATGTGATGGATGGGCTATTATCTATGTACTCTGCTTGTCATCGGCTCGATGCTTCTCTAAATTTGTTTCACAAGATGAAGGCAAGAAATGTAATATCCTGGAATGTTTTGATTTCGGGCTTGGCTAAGACAGGAGACACTGAAGGTTGCATGGCTTTCTTTCATCAGATGGGTCAAGAAGGTGTGAAATTTGATCTGATCACCCTGATCAGCATCATCTCTGGCTTTAACCAGGTCGACCAGATAACCACAGGGATGCCTTTTCATGCTTTGGTTATCAAAAGTGGTTACTCCTCCGATACTCAGCTTACTAATGCACTTATAAGTATGTATGCTAATTGTGGTAACATGCGAGCTGGTCAGCTACTTTTCAACAGTTTAGAGATGAAAAGTGTTGTATCTTGGAATGCTCTGATGATGGGATACCGTGACTGTAACTTATTCGAGGAGGTAATGGTTCTGTTTGATCAGATGAAGATGGGAGGTCAGAAACCTAACTCAGTAACCTTATTAAATTTATTGCCGATATGCATCTTTCAGCAACAAGGCAAGTCAATCCATGCATTTGCTCTTAGAAATTTATCAATCATGGAGTCTTCTTTTCTCACATCAACCATGTGCATGTATGCTAGATTCGAGAACTTAGATTATTGCCATCTTCTTTTCGAACAGCTGGATAAGAGAAATATTACTTCTTGGAACACAAAGATGTCAGTTTATCTCCAAAGTAGACACATAGCAAACTCTGTTACTTGCTTCAAAGAATTGCTTACATTAGGAATGCAACCCGATTCAGTAACCATTTTGATCTTAGTTTCCGCTTGCTCTGTTTTGGGGAGTCTAGAGCTGGCTCAGTGTATCACAAGTTTCATAATCCGCAAAGGATTCGATAAAAACATCTCTGTAATCAATGCTCTAATTGATATGTATGCTAAATGCGGGAGCATAGCTATTGCAAAAGATTTATTCAATACTTCACACAACAAAGACACTATCACATGGAGTGTGATAATTAATGCATTTGGGATCCATGGTGATGGTCTTGCTGCTCTCGATCTCTTCTCCAAGATGCAGGATGCTGGACTCAAGCCTGATGATGTTACTATCATTAGCATATTATCAGCTTGCAGTCATTCAGGCTTGGTCGAGGAAGCGAGAGTTATATTCAAGTCAATGATAGAGGATCACTGGATAAAACCACGGATGGAGCATTATGCATGTATGGTAGACCTCCTCGGCCGGATGGGATACTTAGACGAGGCATATGATCTTATTAGGAGGCTTCCATTTAAGCCCTGTTCCAGTTTGTTAGAGTCACTGCTTGGAGCTTGCAGGAGCCATGGAAATGTTGAAATTGGAGAAGCAATTGGTAAATTGCTTCTTGAGTTGAAGAGCTGTAGTTCTAATTCATTGTGATGCTTTCAAACATCTATGCGGTGGATGGAAGGTGGAATGATTCAAGAACAGTGAGATATGATATGGAAATGAGGGGATTGACGAAAGAACCGGGAGTTGCTCTTATTGTTGACAGTTAATTCGGTTGTTCTCTTCTCCTGATGGAGTTCATCAGAAAAAGATAAAACAATTTTGTCCTGGTGCATCTCAAGCTAATTAAGTATACGCTTAGAGTGGAATTTTAGAAGGTAGAATATCTTATTTAGTCCCTCTAATATAGTCAGTCTGTCCCTTGGTCCATCTAATATGATTTGTCTCTAGAAGGTCCTTGTATTTTAATTTTTGAAAAATATAAGTCTCTCTAATATAATTTGTCCTTAAGATATCTATATGAGGACTTATATTTCCCAAAAATTAAAATACATGAACATTCTAGGGACAAATCATATTAGAAGGACTAAAGGAACAGACTGACTATATTAGATGGACTAAATAGGGTATTCTATTAATTTTAGAATATAGTCTCTAATTTATTTAATAAAAATTAATTTTACTTGAATTTTATTTTTTTAAAGATCTATTCAAGTTGTTTGTTTATCATTTTATGTTCTACTAAGATTCTTCATTATTTATGATAAAATTAAATATATTTAAAATTTGTGAGCAAACTTCAACAAAGAAAAAATGTAACAATATAGAAATTGCAAAAGCTCTTTATTTATAATTAAAACAAATGAAAATATTTCTCTATAAAATATTTGCCATGATATCAAGATTTTTCTCTAAACACAAGAATTTAATAGAAAATTAAAGCAAAGTATTAAATAATGGAAATAAAAATTAATTAATTTCATAAATAGTTGTTAGCCATATAGTATAAGAATCAATTTAATCTAAACTATGAGTAAAACGTGTTTAAGGAAATGTAAAAGACATTAATACATACCCAAAAACACTAAAAAGAAATGAAAACATGATAGCGAGCAAGTAGGATAAAAGATTTTGTTGTTAAGAATGGTGTTTGGAAAGAAAACGAGATCAGAGTTGTGGTTAAAAACAATGAATGGAAAACACAATGACTTCAAAAATAGCGTTTGGAAAGAAAACACATAATTCCATCAAAATTGGCCATAATTGCCTCAGCAATTAATGGTTGGCAGGACACCGGCAAAACCTGAGATGTAGCTTGCATAAATTCCTCATGCTTTGATCTAAGCATCTCTCTCTCAACTTCTGGCACTGAGGGCCCCTCTAAAGCAATGTCCCTCAAAATTATGTCCTCAACAACCATAAGCCTAGCATTTGAGGCCGAGGACTTTGCCCTCAAACTTCGTTGATGGTAGTAGAAGCAAGCTGTGCATTTGACAAAAGACTTTCAAGGTCTTTGCCACTAAATCCTTCAATCATTGATGCCATTGCCTGAAAATCAATGCCAGCTAACGAAGTTGTTCCATTTACAACAATGATTGATATTTCATGTAAAAGAATGCAAAAAATCACAAAATAAAATGCAAATATAAGTATGATTACCTTCTGAGAAAGAATCTTTAGAATATCTAGAAAAAGAGTATTCAAAAAACAACGATGATGTGACAGATGCAGATAAGGTAGATTTGGTCGGCGGGAAGAATTCTCCATACAGTTTGTGTTTTTCAAAACGTAATTTTTTAGTGTCTATACTTTTTTCATGCCTTTCAAGTCCATTTACTTTGTAAAATATATCCATCAGTCTACGAGGAAAATTATTTTTCATTGATCAATTATATGCTTGCAATTCTTAAAACCATTGGGGTGGGTGACAAGCAAACACATTTTACCGACAAGAGACTGACAAGGGACTGACAGATTCCGACGAGAGGTGGGATTCCTCATTTTTAAATAGTGAAGCTCTATTGTTAACTGCGTAAAAGACATAATAAACCAAGAAATATAAAAGTAACAACAAATTCAATTTGCCTATAATCTAAAATAAGGATATGCACAATCTAGATAGAAGGAATATTCTTGCTTCCACAGGGCATAGGGCATGTTTACTCTTTTACAAATTCTGATCCTCAAACAAAGATACACGACATAGAAGCATTGGCGGCGGCAGGCTGCACTATAAAGGTCTTCTCACAATCCGGCAGGAAGCACTATAAGGGTCTTCCCATAATCCGGCAGGAAGCACTATAAAGGTCTTCCCACAACCCAGAGTCCACACAGGAGGATTATTAGTCTTTGGACAACTGATCTCATAGGCAGCTTATGCAAACTAATTATCTACAACACAAGCAAATTAAAAAAAAAAAAAACAACTTGGTTATATCAAATCTAGATATTAACACAATATATTTATGAAATGAGACTTTGAATTAAAACTAAATATTAATAGAATACCTTTCTAATAGACTTCCGAATGGTCCAAAGACCACCAACATCACGTTTAAAAAAATAAAGGTAGCCGAGTCTTCTTGCGGATTAACTGATACTGTCACTTTGTTGTCATTGAAGATCATCCATCTTCCATCTCTCAAGATCTCTGCCACTTTGTGCATTTGACAAAAGACTTTCAAGGTCTCTACCACTAAATCCCTTAGTTCAATTCACAACAATGATTAATACGTCAAGTAAAAGAATGGAAAAATCACAAAATAAAATGCATATATAAGGATGATTACCTACCGTGAAAGAATCATTAAAATATCTAGTCTTGCTTCCAAATTAGGAAAATCCAGAACAACAATATTTAGAAAACAACGATGATATGACATGTGCGAATCTAAGTAAAAATAGTGGACTGGAAGAATTCTCCGTAGATGACTTCATCAGATCGATCCCTCATTGTCGTAATCTGTCAGTTCCCTATTAGTCCTAGTCGATGTCCATATCCAGCGACACACATTGAGGACCCACTACTAGAATTAGTTTGAGTGATCACCATAAATGTATTTTTTTAGGACTTACAATGTTTATTTTATTTTATTTTATTTATCTGTCTCAACCAATATCATAATTTTACCTATTTACATCTCTGTCCGTTTCCTTCGACTGAGTTAACAGACAAGATATGTGGGTGGAGCTAAGAGTGGGCAAAGGGGGCCATGGCCCACTGGTTTTTGCTTTTTGTTTTATATATCAAATTAGTGCATATAATATAAAAACTAATATTTTTAGAGAAAATTTTTGTGAAATTTTATTGTTTAGCTCTTTAATATTTTACAAATTAATTTATATAATTTCTTTTTTTGGTAAGAGTCTATTGTTGGATGAGTTGGTTTTTTTTTATTTACAAATTAGTATATATAGAATAAAAATATTATAGTTTTAAAAAAGTTTATAAAATTTTATTGTTTAACCTTTTGACATATAATAAATTGGTTATATAGTAACAATTTTTTTTTTTTTGTAAAATTTATTGTTCGACAACTTAATTTGCTAAAAATTAGTATATATATGCTATTAAAAAAATATATAATTTTAGAAAAATATTTATAAAAATTCAATATTTGCCTGACACAAGGTGAGTGCACGCGTGCGTGTCGAGCATGGCTCCCCTACGTGCACGCCCCTAATTAAGTTGCTCTTTAAAAAAAAAATTTATAAAAATCCGATCTTTGCCTCATTCATTTTTATTTGTCCTCTAAGAAAAATTTTAGCTCCTTTTAAAAAAAAATTTTGGAGGGGAACTTTTCTAACATTTATGCTCCTATTTGTACTTTGCAAGTGAGATTGGCTGTTGATGCCATCTTACTTGCTGAGCGTGCTGAATGCAGAGACCAAGTAGCTGCTTATACCGGCGCAAAAAAGAAAACCAACTCTATTACCTTTGATCTGCAACAGATGAACAACGGTGTCATTATATACCCATGAGGATGGAAATGCTGCAAATGTGATGAGTCTGATAATCTCTGGCTTAATTTAACTGATGGACTAGTCTTATGTGGGAGAAAATAGGATGATGGAACGGGCGGTAATAATGATGCAGTTGAACATTACAAGGAGACAAATTATCCTCTGGTCATAAAACTTGGTACTATTACTGCTGATTTGGAAGCAGCAGGTATTTTATTATTTTTATTTTTATTTTCATTATTGGGAACCTCTAGGAAGCCATTT